>APFE030916746.1:0-18750 GCA_000404065.3 Pinus taeda | reverse complement strand
AGAGAGCCCTCTCTGATTACAGCTGGGCTAGAAACTGTAATCCAAAGATTGGTTAGTGGTTACCCCGGTCGTATTCCCTTGGGAGTCATAGGGAACAACCTGGGTGTTAACACATAGCTTGGGACATTTTCAGAAATATGTCTACAGATGATGAGATCAAAACTTTGATTGAGGATATTAGCTCATCTCGCAGTGAGGAGGAGGAAGAGAAACAAGAAATTGAGGAAGAAGTGCATGAGGAGACACCACATATTCAGAAAGAGGAAGAGCAGGAAACAAAGGAGGAACAGGAAGTAGAAGAGAAACTTGAAAAGCCCACCGTAATACCTAAAGCAGAAAAGAAGACCACCCCAAAGACAAAGAAAAGGAAAAGAACAAAAAGTGAGAAGAAAAAACCTAAGAAAGGCCAAAAGAGGATTGCCACAAGAAAGACATGAACCTAGCAAGAAGTAGAGAAGCCATTGCCAGAAATAGCAGAAACATAAGCAGAAAGAATAGGCATGGAAAATATAGCAAAAGATGAAGGGGAACAACAGCAGGAAGACACATCCCCTGAAACCTTGGCAAAATAAGCAGCAACTGTGCTGGCTGCATTGAGCACGCCAGTAAAATAGAAAGGAAAAATAAAAACAGAAGCAACCATGTATTTCAAGGCCAGAAGGAGCACCAGGATAAAGGTGGGCAAGCCCTAGCCACCATCAAAAGAACCTATAATAATTGAGGATGCACCTACTGAGGAAAAGGAGGAACCCCCCTCTAAATATCTATCACTTATGAGAGAGGAAGCCCCAAAACTTCCACTTGGAAGGAAAGAATCAAACTGTTGGACACCAAAATAGTTCTACAAGAAGCTAATACCTCTCTACAGGAAACGTTGACCAAGATAAAGGAGATTGAAGAATTGGAAGAAGAGGTAGTGAAACAGTCGTAAGAAGAAGACAAGAACAAGGAGATACATGAACCAAACCCTCAACCTAATTTGGGCTCATATTACAACTTGCTAGATGGTGGGAAGATCATCCCACAGAAATTTGCTATACCCATTTTCTTTGAATTAGAACAAAAAAGAATTATAACACACACTTGGATGAAAATTGCTAAATCGAAGGGAGTTGCAGATATAGGCCAGATTGAAGAACAACTAAAAGAATTAATAAGGGAGTTGGCAATGGTGAGACACACTGAAAGCATTAAAAGAGCCCAGCTATAGGAGGAAAATGCACTGCTGAAAAAATAGTTACAGCAATAGGAAACTCAAAGGGCAGACATAACATAGATTTATGAAAAGAAGCAACTATAGGAAGGTCCCCTAGCAGGTCAGGAAACAACAAAGGAACAACAACAAGAGCGAGAGCCACAGCCTGGTGTAGAAATGATGATAAAGAAGCAGCAAGAGAGGGAGTCTCAAGCAGCAACTTAAATACTAATTCTGAAACAGTAGTTGTAGGAGAGAGAAGCTGGCATACTAATTCTAAATACTGGCTAGAAATTATGCATTGTATCTTAAAGATCAATGGCTCCAGTTCCAAATCAAAACATTTGCCCAAAGGGGCACAATTCCTTTCCAAGATTATGGTCAGTTTATGCATCTGTGTGCTACTAGGTCAGCCAAGAACAAGGCCAAATTAGCAGAGTTCCACTTACTTAATATGGCACTCCCTGATATGAACTTTTGGGACCCCAATGCTGCATTAGGAGATGTAGAGCTCATGGCTATGTCTTCCTGGATGAGCCATGAAGGAAAATGAGCAGTGGAAGCTCAACAGATCATGGCCAAAGCACTGAATGAGCCCCTGCCAATCAAGGCAGAACTAGAAGACCCCTTAGCTCTCATATATGCTCATCAACACCTTGCCAACAACCCTTAAGTTCCCCCGGATTATGTCGAAAGGCAAGCGCAAGCTATCGCCCATTTTGAAGATATGGAAATATTATTTGGTGATTATTGCCTTCATGCTTGTATGAGGAGATGGAATACACTATCCTATAACTTAAAGATTAGGGAGTATCACTCCCCATCCAGAATGAGGGAGGCCTTGGTGAGAATGCCTCTATATAAACAATTAATGGAAAACTTGAAAGCCAACTGGATTGGACTTAAGTTCAGTCCTCCACTACTCTTAGGACTACTGCAAGGGGTTAAGGAAGAATAAGAACATAAGAAATGGGAGGAGGTATATTAAAAGGAAGGTTTTCATGACAGGGAAGAAGACATCACCTTATATGCATGGGATGTGAGGGAAGCTATTAAAGCAATCAAGGATGAAGAACTGGATTAGTTTCTTAGAGGACGAGCAACCCATTTAGCAGGGGGGTGATGATGAGCCCCATAAATGGGTAACTATATGGGCTCATTTTTCCTATTGTTTCCATTTAATCCACCATTATCCATAGTTTTGTGCATGTTTTTTAGTATATTTATGTTAATTGAGTGAATGGGGATAGTCACTTTACCACAAAGTCTAATGAGTGTTTATTGCAGATTTTTGGACATTTTTGGACCAAGACCAAGCATTTATGAGAAGATTGAAAACTAAAACTTGAAGAAACGAAGCTGAGGACTTATAGGAAAGGTGTCTCCTACCTTGATGACCCCTTCCTCAAGTTCTACACCAGCAGCTCAGAGTACAAAGGCCACCACATCGATGATCACAATGGCAGTCGAGCAGGTCTAGTGAATTTGTTGTTATCTGCAAGTTTTGGCAGCCGAGTTCCTAAAGTTTAGGAGGAATGTTGGGAGTCCTCAACTTGTATAAATAAGAAGGCCTTAGCCCTTAGTAGGTTAGCTATTGAATAGTCTATTTTCACACTTTAGTGCAACCCTACATTCAACTCATTTTTGAGCTCTTTCTGTAGACAGTTTTGGGATGTGACTATTTATTTTTTATCGATGAATATGAATCCAGCCTTGAAACAGAACTAACCTTTCTAAGGGGGCTGTAGCTCTTGGGGTTCGGCCCAACCCAAGTGCCTACTACCTCATTCTTATATTGATATGTGTTTTTCTTGCATTCATGAAATGATTTCTGTTGTTTAGATTCAATCTAGCTTTGTTACTTAGGTTGTTTTTGATGATTAGAATAGTTTTTCTAGTTTCAAGATTAGTTAGATAGTTTGCTGCAATAATAGAAGAAGTTTCACAAAAATGCCACCAAACAGGCCTTGATATCCTTTCTGCCTTTGTGGGACCATGAATTGAGACCAAGGCACTCTTGCTGCCACCAAACCACTATTTTTGCTTTCCAATGCAATTACTACTGAGATATTTTGAGTTAGAGAAATTAATTTTATTTGTATTTACATGATTAGATATATTCTTGTTCAATTTCCATGGGTTTCATGCATCATTTCCTGTCCATAAAGTTTTGTTCAACACTTTTCTAGTTTTTAGAACATAATTGGTTAAAATAGGTAAAACTCTGTTTTTTTAATTCTTCTTGAATCAGTTTTTAGAAGCAGGTGTGCAGCTCACTTAAATACCATCCCATCTTATCATCCTTTCATCACCCAACCTGCTCCAGTCCATCTCTCAAGGTTTTCTCCAGTCATTCGCCACACTTTCCCAAATAGCCCTAATTTCTACGTTTTTGTGCAAAATTGCTTTCTTATCCTTTGAACCAATCCAACCATCTCCTTCATGTTTGATCTTCATTGATAGAGTCCTAGATCATATAAAAACCTCATCGAACCTTCATTTCCTTTTTCCCACCATTTTTCCACCTCCAAACCTTCAAAAATCACTTTTGGCCTCTTCCTGTAGAACTTCCTATAGAATTTCTTGTAGATCCCCTATAGACTTCCTGTAGAAGTTCATGCGAGCTATTTTTTGAAGTCTGATCGTAATGGGAATCTCCAGAAGGGTGCTAGGGACTCCTTAGGTCCTCTCCACACCTTCCTTATCATCTGCAATAGCCAACTCTATCTCCCTTCGCCACCAAACCTCTGCACAGTCAGAAATAGTTAAAACATAAACATAATAATTCTGCATAAAATTGCTCAAAAGTACAAAAAGATGGTTCTTCCACATTTTCCTTTAGAAGTAGCTTGAGTACATGTATTTTACCTTTACAGTATTCCATAGCATCCATTTCAGTAGTTTCAACTCCTTTTCTGGCAAAAGTAGGGTTAGTGGATAAAACTAGGGTTTTCTAGGGTTTGCATTTCCTTTCAGCTTTTATCCTCTTTCTGCTAGTAGGATAGCCTCCTTTGAGTTAGCTTTCTTCCATTACAATTAAAAGCTTCTTCTGAGAACTCATAGAAGTTGGCTTGAGCTCCTAGCGAACTTGTGCCATCTGATCAAGTGACAGCCTGCAGTAAGAGCTAGTACTTGTGCATACATCACTGTCACTTCCAAGTTGATTACGAACTATTGGGTTGATAAAAGTAAAGAAGGGAGCCCTAGGAGTTGCAGCATTATTGCTGCAATACTGGAGCTCACCAACCATGTAGAAATTATGGCATATGTTTTCAATTCTCATGAACTTCTAATCAAAATCATGAGACATAATCCTACTCTACTACTTCATGGAGATTAATTAAAAATTTAGAACAAAACTCTCAGAAATGTAGAAAAAATATCACACATGTAGCAAGTATTTTTATCTGGGGAAATAAATCTGCTAAAAACCCCAATGCCTCGCATTAATCAAATGAATAGAGATGTATTGAAATTTCTTTTCTTAATTGAGCACATCCTAAAAGTGCATAACCTATCTCTCTTCTCACTAAAGGCGTCTAACCCAGACTTAGTAAATTTTTTCCTGTGGTTCAGATCTTACTTCCTTGCATTGTTCCTTGAGGAATTAGCTCCTATTATTTAGGAAATTACTCTAGTTGAATTGCACAATTCCTTAGGTTGATCATATGACTACATGCAACAACTGTACACTCAGGACTAGTCTACAAGTGATGTTACACTACCTTGGAATCTCCACCTCAATTGGGTAACTCGAATTCTTTGCATAAACTAGTTATTTTGGGATGATTGATAAGTTAATTGTATGATTGCTGAGTTTGACTGAAGTCCCACTGCTTAACTGACCTTGCACTAGTTCCTCCAAAAGTTAGAACTAGTTTGATTGGAAACAACCTGAGATAACTCACCTTGATTACTACAAATTAGCAATCATAGATGTTGAAGTCAACTCTAACTCCTCCAAACTGAATTTATGGAGTAAACTTGGTGACTCAATCTATGTCACGCAAATTAACATCATCCAAGTTTCATGTTGATCTGGAAATTCAAATTCTATGAATTTATCAATGAAAAATAAAATTGGGAATTTATTGGTACATTTTTCAACATAAATGGGGAAGCCAAGGTAATCCACATGGTGAATGAACGCTTCTAGAAAGACAAGACCATGTGCATAAAGCTAGACAATAATAGAGAAGCTGGAGTTCGAATGCTGTGTCGCCAAGCGTTGTCGTTGCTACAACATCCTCCAAATTATTTCCTATAATAGAAATGTGGAGCCTTCCTTTAATCATGGGAACTTTAATTTCTAGTTCTTAGAGTCATTCTATACATGTGTTCTAAGATTCCAAGTATCGTTATTTATTAAGGGAAGTGTCACACTTTCTGAAAGGGAGGTCCATTTCATCTTTAAGTGAAAATTTTAGTGTTTTCTCTTGTACTAATGGGTTTTATCTGTCATAGATATGTGCATTAGAATTATTTCCAAAGTACTGTGCACTTTCTTATTGTACATGACATTAGTGTCACATGATGTATCTTAAGCGTTATAGTTGGAGGTATCTATCATTTGTTGTTTTTTTAATTATTTCATATTGATTTTGGGTGTTAGGTGTCTTATTTTCATGTGGTTGATCATTTCTAATTGTCTCATATTGGTCTCCTGAACTATGCACTCCACAGTCTCAAGACCTAGTTAGCTATCCTTACCTCCTATAACTATGCACTATGTAGTCATTTCATTCCAAAACTATACATTGTGTATTCCTAGTGCCCAATCCCTACCTCTTGCACTTGCTAACTACACCATATTTTTTTATTCGGGCCTTTATTATGCATTGAATATTTCTATCTAGCAGTTTGGTATTATCCTAGTCCTTGACTTGCTCATTTGCACAATCAACTGTCTTAGTCCTTCGAGAGTTGCGCACTATGCAATCAAAGTGAGAAAGCCCACCTCAATGCATCTCTAACTCCCTTAACTTCAATATCTTGCCTCCTTGTCCCTTAGTCCCCATGCACTATGCATTCCTAGTGATTATACCTTCATCATTGCCTTCTATTTTTGGACACTACACAATCCCTCCTCCTCAACTCTGTACAATCTCCTAGTTCAATCAATTTGTTGCATGAGAAATAATATAGATAAGGATATTTGGGGACTGACGTCGTCTTTTCATGACCAAATTCCATTTCCATGTGTTGTTATCTTGACATGATAGGATGATGCTCAAGGAGGATGACAATGAGATCATGTAAGAAGACACTTGTAAATCTGGAGCTACAACGAGATCATGAAGTGAAGAAAAAAAGGGGAACCACATTACGAGAAAAGAATGAAGACTAATATCACATTGAATACTCCCTATCAATCAACCCCTTGGAGGATGAAGATGGAGTACATGCAAGAACCACCATGGAGATACAAAGATGGAAGAAAGGAGAAAATCTTGGCCTTGAGACATCACAATGAAGTTCCATGTCATCAATACCAAGTCATGGTTTGTCTAAGTGTCACCATAAGAGTCTAATTTTTCCATAGAATTTGTGGATGTAATTATGTAATTTATGAAAAAGGATAAAATATAAACATGTGGAACACCAATGGTCACATACAAAATGTGAAGAGTCATATAGAAGCTCAAGGGTCCCATAGGAATTTGAAATGTCACATAGCAGCTCACCAGTCACAAGGGAGGTGGTGAGTCACCTCATCTATTATATATACACCCTCATAGCTCAAGAAAATGACTTTTCATCTTGGCTTCTCAAACTAGGTATAGGTGAGAAGATTAAGCTTTTGAGAAGCAAGTATTTTATTAACATTCCACTATTGGAACTGGTTGTTTATCATTGTAATAATGTACCTCGGGACTTCAAATTCATAATTCAAATCTCTTGGAGTTGACACATTTTTCATACATATGTCGTGATTTATCATGATTCTATTATTTCATTATTTGTGATGTATGTTTATGTGATTTATAGATAATAATGAAAAATAACTACTTCGTTGCCTTCAGTATTCATCTTTGAATCATCTATCTTTTTATTTCATGATCATTATTTCTTTGTGAACTATATCACAAGTTTATTAATGATTCTTTTAGATATATGTATGTGCTTTTATTAGGATAATATTATTTCGTTTCTCTTAGAGGCTCACTTTCTTTTCCTTTTCATGAAAGAATCATTACACACTTTAAAATTTAATACATCACAAGGTTAAATTAATTGTTTATCTTGAAAGCATATGCATTTCTCTTTTCTCATTTATTACAACCAAGGAAAATCTTTAAGATTATGACAATGAACCTAATTTTCTTGTTAGGTCTCCTACTACAAAATGTGTGAGGTTTAATTATGACTTCACATCCGGGAGACTCCTTTATTTTTCGTGGAATCAAACAACATCAACAAATCCTTACAAAGAAAACAAATTAAATAATAGTTTAAAATTAAATTCACAAAAATGTTAATCACTTGATTCTAGAGATTAATAATTTTGAACAAATGAAATAAAAATAATAATGATGAAAGGATATAGACACACACACACAGAACCACATATGGGCAAGTCTCATACTCGCTGCTACCACCATAATCCCTAGGTAAACAAGGTCACACTAAGCACGTGCCCAAAACCATGGGTAAAATTAGGGGATTTGAACTTAGAATCTCAAGGTACATAAGACATCATTATTACTAAATTCACCAATTGAGTTATGCTAAAGCGTTGAAGGAAGGAACTATATGAAAACTCTAAATTTGTATTTTTTTGTTGTGATATTCTTGAAAGTTGTAAGAAATAAGTCCTACCCATTGTAAAACATTTGATAGTTAGTAATTAAATGTAATTTTTTTTACATTTTTTAAAAGAGTAATTTCTTTTTAGTTTTTTATAAGTATTAATATATTAGATATTTTATATAATGAGGTGTTAGATATATCTATGTAGATAGGCATGCCATTTCATAATAGGCCTTCCAAAATTTAATTTAATTATTAGTAATTATAAAGTGGATGGTGGATATTTAACTTCCATGGAATATGTGTGAATATTCATGGTAGTATACACTAATCAACAATTAAGATTTATTTCCAATATATTTGTGCTATTTTAATTAACTTATATAATATTAATTAATTAAGGAAAATGTCATATCAACACATGTCATATTTGTTATGTAATATTGATAATCCTTGGTATTGGCCCATGTTATTATAGCAAAATCTATTTACAAGTTAACAATTTCCATGCTAAAGTGGGGGTGAATCTCCACCATTAAGAACATTATTTAAATCAAATACTATTTATTCTTATAATTTATAATAATAAAAATAATTTAAAATAACCCTTAATTGGGGTGTTGGAACTTGTGTCAATGGATCCTACCACTTCAACTCCTCACATAAAATTTATGGGGGGTTGGCATGCCCATCCCACCCTATGCATTCACACATGAAAATGGATATTCTTTCCTTTCACAAGCATATGAAAACACATTCTCCACTTGAACACTCTTGGTGCCACATTTATCTAGTGTCCCTTTGACATCCTTTTGCCACATGTGGGGCAATTCCCCCACAGAGCATGCTTTGTGAGGCTTCACCTCAGCTAGCACAAATCTTTGTTGTGTGGTATGTTAAGTGTTTCATCTCTAGTTTAGAGGATGGATTATTCCCATGAAAAAGGTTTTATGCAAACGGTAATTAAGGGAGGTCCTAACCACAGGGACCTTGACCTCCAATGCATGCATCAATTATCAAGTAGTTGTGACGGGAGAAGGAAAAGGAAAAAGGTGGAGGTGACCTTGCAAACACTCATGGAAAGGAGGGTAGTTGTTCAAGCAGGGAGAGTGGTAGCATGCAATAGTTGACCCTCGTTATGAGGCTTATGATGCAAATTTAAGCTCAGTGGGCTGACCAAGCTCATTATCAATCACATGTCTTTATTATGACACCTCCAAAAAAAGATGTGATGCTTGACCAGCATGAGTGAATTTCTGAAAGATTGACCTCATTTCTAGACTCACCAAAGAGTGACCAAATTTTGCTATGTAACCGTAGTAACATAAAAAATTTGATTTTGATAGTCTTGAAAAGCATAGTAAAAGCACATTTGATCCAGGTGACAGGCTAACAAGACTAGCACTAACATAAGGCTTTTTGAAGAATTATATTCTACTAAAATGCAGCAACTAATAAATGTTCTAAGCTGAAGAAAAATGTAAATACACAAAGGGGACCTAAGCTACTGCAGTTGGGCCCAAACCCAAGCACCTCAGCCCTCTGAACTAACTTAGTGATGGATCAATAAGAAAATTTTCACTATCATTGCAGAAATATCAAATACATCACATAATAAGTCAAAAATAACAGTCACAGGTTCTTGACCTTAATAGCTTCTTAGCTGCAACTGGAATTAGAATCCTAATGAGTTCCTTGGCATGTTTATTTATACAAAATCGTATATACCAACAACTCCATAGAAGATAGAGGTGTTTGTCTCCCAAAATTTGAGAAAGGTAGATCTAGATCTTTCTTGAACTGCACTGTCTTAGCTACCAATGTCCTTGTCTTACTTGGCTTCCAATGACTCCTTGTTGATGAGAGACAAAGTGGTGATATTGGTTGATTGAAGGAGTTATTGAGGTAGAAAACCTGATAGAATATCTCCATGTTATCTACTCCGAGGTCTTGCATTGAAATTATCTCAAAATTGTCCCAATTCCTACATTTAAACTATGTTAGGGCACATGACATAACAACACATCTTGTATCCTCCTCACTAAGCATAATATAAAAAAAATTATAATAAATGTGAGAAACAGATAATTATAAATACGGAGGATGGAATTATGACCCTTTTGATATACCTGTTGATAAACCTCATCAAGTTTCAATTTTGGTGAATCCCAAATCAGTGAGACAACTATCGATCCTAGTGTACCAATCACAGGGTGCTTTCTTGAGACTATACACTGCTCACTTGAGTCTACAAACATAAGACTCCTGATAAAATTATTGAAGCCTTCGGGTTCCTATATATATACATCCTCCTCAATAACTCCATTGAGGAATGTTGTTTTTACATCCATCTAGTGGATCTTCCACCCAATCTATGCAACCAGAGCAAGAATTGATCTAGTGCATGAGAACCTTGCTAGAGGAGAAAAGGTCCCCTCATAGTCAATCCCGTCAACTTGAGAGTACCCTTCTCCATAAATATGGCCTTGTACTTCTCTATGATTATGTCTCCTTCATGATTTACCTTGAACATCCACCTCGAACCCACAACTGATTTATGTACTAGTCTTGGTACCACTTCACAAACATTGTTCTTTTCATTAGATTCATATTTCTCAACCATTGCGTCAACCCATACAAGTTTCTCTACTACTTTGCTAAAAGATGATGGCTCAGTCGCCACAAGATTAGTCATTATAGACATGTAGCCAGTGTACTAATCTAGTGACCTTCTCTACCTACACTGATCTGAAGGAGCACGCACATTCTCCCTCTCATGTTGCACATGTCTGTTAGCTTCCCTAGTCCTTTTTCTACCTTCTCTAGAGGGTTCTTCTTGAGTGGTTATTTCCTCTGTTTTATCCTCAACCTACGGCTGCTCGACAAATTCTTAAGGTTCCTCCTTTGAAGCTAAAATGTCCTCTTCAAGTGGGATTTGAAGCTCCCTCTCAAGAGAACATTGCATCAGTTTATCTTCATTAAATTTTACATCCCTTCCCACAACTATCATTCTGAGGGATGGAAAGTACACACTATAGTTGTGGGGAGTTTGTTTATCAAACACAAATACCACTAATTCTGCTATCAACTCTAGCTTCTTCTTATATTGTTTCGAGATATTGCAGTAAATAAAGGCTCCGAAAATCCTGAAGTATGAAACATCTGACTTTCTCTCCGAGAAAGCCTCCTTTGGTGTAATCATGCCCAAAAACCGATGAGGACTCTAGTTGTACAAATATACCGCTCTATTGCATGCATTAGCCCACAAATGTATAAGTAGGCCTTGATCATGCAATATCAGCCTTGTTGTTCCCATAATGTTACAGTTCTTTATCTCAACCAACTTATTTTTTTGTCGATTTTGGGGCAATGTCAACTCACGTCGAATACCTTCTTTTGAACATAAATTTTTAAATTCAGTTGACACATACTCACCTCCATTTTTACTCCTAAGAACCTTCACCTTCTTTCTTGTTTCATTCTCAACAAGTTCCTTGAATTCTGCGAACTTGGAGAATGTCTCATCCTTCTTTTGCATGAAGAAGATCCAACACTTTCATGGGAAGTCATCAATAAAAATGAAAATATATTTCTTCTTGGAAATAGAGTATGTCGAGAAAGGTCCATAGACATCATAGTGGATCCTTTCCAGCACTGTATGATATTTTTTGTCTCGATCATGGAATGTGGATTTTGTATGCTTCTTGAAAGTACATCCTTTGAATAGATCATGCTGCTCAATTTATCCTTTTTGGGAGGGTTCTAATTATATGCTGCATGATATTCAAAGCACCTTGATGTAAATGGTTGAGTCTTATATGCCAAATTTCGTTGACATCATGGCTCTGCAACTTCTCTACATTTGTGTTCAATGTAAAACAATCATGTACATCTAGTTTGTATAGGTTCTTCACATGAAGCCAATGCTTCACCTTATGCTCCTCCTAAGAGATTCTTGCTTGTATTCTTGTGTGGACACGTCGTGGTATATTTCCCGAATTCAAGAAAATGGAAGCGTTTATTTTTTGACAAATATTTATTCTTTCCCACTTTAATGGATTCACATTTAGATGGGGATTTCTTCCATTTTCCCTTATTTTTTTGTCTAGCCAATGCAAATTTTTCTTCATCCTCGCCCTTGGATGAATTCCCATCTTTTCTATTCAGCCTTATTTCCTCCTCTACCAAATCAAACTATAAGCATTCCCAATTCGGTAGTTTCTCCCTCTCATTCATCAAATCTTGATAGCTACGCCAAATATTGGGAAGGCCTAGAAGGGCTAGGATTACCAAGTCATCTTCAGGGACAGTGACATCGACCTCACCCAGATCATCATCAAATTGTGTGAACCTGCTAAGATACTATTGTATAGTGTCATTCTTTTACATCTTGTTAGTTCGAAGTTTATCCTTGAACGCGTGCTTCTTATGCTCACTAATATTCTCAAACGATTCTATAATTGCTTTCCACATTGCAAACAACGTTTATTTTCCTTGGATATTCGAGACAATATGACCCCGTACACCCTACAATATTATTCTCCTCGTCTTGGCTACATCTTTCTTCCACTGTACAAGGTCCTAGAAATCAATTGATGGTGGTCTTGGAATATCTCTCTTGAAGTATTCAAGCAATCCCTTGTCATCCAATACTTCTTCCATGCAGACCTTTCAAGAAACAAAATTTGAGGTTCATTCCAAGGCATATTCTAGCACTAGTCCATTGAAGATCATATTCTCATCTATGATAAAATCATACTGCACTGATCTTCAAATTCAAACCTCTGAGAAACAACTTCAAATTTCCTACTCTAATGTGAATCCATCTCTAATACCATTGTTAAGCCCCTATACTACTAGTGTAACCCCCTATTGTTATTAGTACAACCCCCTTATTATATTGGTGTACCCATAAAATCCCACTATTGTTATTATTATATGCTTACATTATTATTGGTATGTCGGTTGTAATTATATTATGACCCCTTCCACTCCTATATATAGAAAGGAGGTCTTGTCATTTGTATCATCTAAGAATTGTTCTTTTATGTAATTGAGCATTGATCTATCTTTTCTATCTTTTAGTGAGCTGGTTTCATAACATTTGGTATCAGAGCTTTGGATTCTAGGGTTTCGCTCCTCCAAACAGGTCATCATGGAATTTTCACTATAACTTGTTTTCGTGACATTTCAGATTCTAAAAACCAAACCCATTTGGGATGAAACTGTTATGAACCTTGGCTCCAAATTTCAGAGCATTTCATGATATATTTGCAAAGATATGGTCTGAGGAAGTTGGCCTTTTTGCAGACTCCTGAATTACATTCCAAACAAGTGACTTGGGGAAAATAGTCATAACTTTTTTTTTGAGCATCAGATTGAAATTTTGTCAGAAGTTACAGAAAGAGGACAGATTGTAGTTTCTTGTATATATTTTTTAGATACTAAGGTGAAAACAGTGACATGTGGCACTTCATACCATTTCGCTCTTCTGAAAAGGTATATAATGAGGTCATCTTGGGAGATTGTGCATAACACTTCCTTGGAGAATCCAATTTGGATTAGATTGGTGGCATTGGAAAGGGGACGCAGAGGGCTATTGTAGGTCACAATTTTAGAACTTAAAGATTCGAAAGTACAAAGTTATATTCATTTCAAGATCGAGCTCCTAAAATCATTAAAACGCAAGATGAGGAAGTTATATGGCATGGATCTGGTAAATTAGATACTGCAAATGGAGAAATATTTTGATCTACATTGTGTACCGCTATTACAAAAGGTATGTATTGCAACTTCATATTTAGAACAAGATCAATTTTTATGGTATTAAGGGCTTTGTTCTCATGAACAACTTATTACATGGTCAATTTTCACGGAGGAAATTATAGCACATTATGAGAATACAAAGAGCAACACCTTCTTTAGAGCAACACCACGACAATTGGAAGAAAAAAGAGAAAAAGGGCTTTGTTACAAAGTGGAAAGCAAAATTATGGCAACACGTAATTCTGCGCCTCACAACTATAAAGATGGAAGTGTTGTTTCTCCTAGCCTTCCACAACCTATAAGGGTTACAACACAACAATTGGAAGAAAAAAGAGAAAAAGGGCTTTGTTAGAATTGTGATAGAAAATGCATTAAAAGTCATAAGTGTGCTAAGAAGAAAATATTTTACATAGAGTATGAAGAGGAGGAAGAAAAGGATCAAGAAACATCAAAAGAAGAGGATACATGCGAGGACCCAACCCCAGAGAAAGAAGAAATGAATCTCACGATATCTTATAAAGCATTGGCAAGAATTACTACTCCTCAAACTCTCAAGATAGAAGGACATATCAAGAAGAAAAAGGTTCAAGAAGTGAAAGGTCACATCAAGAAAGAAGAAATGAATCCAACCATATCTTGTAATGCATTGGCCGGAATTATGACTCCTTAAACTATCCAGATAGAAGGACATATTAAGAAACAAATGTTCAAGAAGTGAAAGATCACATCGAGCATCAAGAAATGAATCCGACCATATCTTGTAAAGCATTGGAAGAAATTACCACTCCTCAAGCTCTCAAGGTAGAAGGACATATCAAGAAGAAAAAGGTTCAAGCAATGAAATATCACATCAAGCATCAACAACAAGTTCTCCAAATTTTAAAGGATAACACCACTTTGGTGCAAAATCAAATGAACAAACAAATAAATCAACATCGTAGTGAAAAATGTTTTCATATAGGTGATTTGGTATTTTTACTGCTACATCTCAAGCAAGCTATTTATGAGAAAGAAATGTTGGCAATACTACATGCACCTAAGAAATTGTGACCTTAACGAATGGGAAGACACTTCAAGGTAAAAATCAATCATGATAGTCTTCAATACTTGTTAGAACAACTAGTATCTTTAGAAGAATAGATAAAATGCGTCACAAATATGTTGGGTTATGACTTTGACATCATCTATAGAAAAGGGAAGCAAAATTTTGTTATAGATGCACCCTCAAGAAAGGATGAGGATGTGGAAGCATTGTTTTGTGCTATTTCTATTATCCAACCAGATTGGATAAATGAAGAAAAGGATGAATGGAAGAAGGACGAATGAGTATGGCCACTCACTCAAAAGTTGAAAAAGATCCCAATTCAAATAATATTGCCAGAACTTGAAGAGGAAGGAAAAATCATATTGGAACTTGGAGAAGTCATAGAAACAAGAACCCGACAGCTACGAAATCGATCAATTTCAGAGTATCACATCAAGTGGAAGAACTTACCAGTTGAATATTCCACATGGGAGGACATGCATTTTATTCAGAAGCATCAAGAACTACTCAAACGTTGAGGACAACACTTTTTGAAGGAGAGGGGCATGTTAGGCCCCTGTACTACTAGTGTAACCGCCTATTGTTATTAGTACATCCCCCTTATTATATTGTTGTACCCATAAAAGCCCACTATTGTTATTATTGTGCCCTTACATAATTATTGTTATGTTGGCTCTAATTATATTATGACCCCTTAGACTCCTATATATAGAAAGGAGGCCTTCTCATTTGTATCATCTAAGTGTTGTTCATTTATGTAATGTAAAGGAGGTTGCCCCCTCCAAGAGGCTAAATTCTAAAGCACTGATCTATCTTTTCTATATTTTTGTGTGTTGGTTTCATAACAACCATGAATAAATTATGGTGTAGATTTGCAACTTCTCATGAAGTTTCTATCAAAATCATAAGACATAAACCTACTCTACTACTCCATGGACATTAATTTGCATTTTAGAAAAAAAAATCTCAGACATGCAAGAAGAAATATCACACATGCAGCAAGTATTTCTATTTGGGGAAATCAATCTGCAAAAGACCCCAATTCCTTCTTGCATTAACCAAATGAATAGAGATGTATTACAATTTCTTTTCTCAACTGAACACATCCTGCAAGTGCATAACCTATCTCTCTTCTCACTAAAGGCCTCTAACCCAAAATTACTAAAATTTCATCTCTGCTTGAGCTCTTATTTCCTTGCATTATACCATGTGGAATTAGCCCCTATTATTTACAAAATTACTCTAATTTAATTTGCAATTCCTTAGGATGATCATTTGAATGCATGCAACACTTATAGACTCAAGACTGGTCTACAACTGCTGTCACACTACGTTGGAATATCTACCTCAATTGGGTAAATTGAATTCACTACATGCACTAGCTATTTTGATATTATTGTTCAGGTAACTAGATGGTCACTAAGTTTGACTGAAGTCCCACTCCTTCACTGACCCTCCACTAGTTCCTCCAAAAGTTGGAACTAGTTTAACTGAAAAGTATATGAGATAACTAGCCTTGACTACTACAATTTAGCAATCTCACATGTTGAATTGAACTCTAACTCCTCCAAATAAAATTTAATGAGTAAAATCAGTGACACAAGCCATGTCACACAAGTTAACATCATCCAAGTTGTTTGTTGATGTGGAAATTCGATTTTTATCAATTTAATCAAGGAAAAATAAAATTCAGGATTTATTGGTGCATTTTTCAACATAAATGGGGAAGCCAAGGTAATCCACACGATGAAAGAATACTTCTTAAAGGACTATACACTATGCATAATGCTAGACTAGAAGAGAGAAGCTGGAGTTCTACTAGTGTGTCGCCAATTGTTGTCGCTGCTACAACACCCTCCAAATTTTGTCCTATAATCGAAATTTGGAGCCTTTCTTTAATCATGGGAACTATCATTCTTAGTTCTTAGAGTCATTCCATACTTGTGTTCTAAGATTCCAAGTTTCTTTGTGAAGAAATTCCAAGTTTATTCATTTGTTAAGGGAAGTGTCACACTTTGTGAAAGGGAGTTATGGCGCATCTCTAAGTGATAAATTTGGTGTTTTTTCTTGTACTAATGGGTTTTATCTATCATAGCGATATGCCTTAGAGTTATTCCCAAAGTACTATGCACTTGCTTATTGCAGTGGACGCTAGTGTCACATGATGTATATTAAGTGTTACACTTAGAGGTAAGTGTTATTTTGTGTTGTTTCAATGATTTCATATTGATTTTGGCTGCTAGGTGTCTTATTTTCATATGATTTATCATTTCTAAGTGTGTGATTATGTTCAAGTCTTGTTACATATCTAATGGATCCCTCACTTGTCAAATTCTAAAGCTTTCTTGTATTCACAACTTGTTTGACCAATAACTCCTCATCTTGCTCTCGTGAACTGCGCATTGCATAGTCTCAAGCCCTAGTTAGTTACCCTTGCCTCTTGGAACTATGCATTGTGTAGTCATTTCCTTTCAAAACTATGCATTGTGTAATCTCAATGCTCAGTGCCCACCTCTTGCACTCGTTTATTGCAGCCAAAGAAAATCTTTAAGACCATGACAATCAACCTTATTTTCTCGTTAGTTCTCATACTCCAAAATGTGTGAGGTCTAACTAGGAGTTCATATTGGGGAGACCCCTTTATTGTTGGTGGCATCCAACAACATCAACATATGCTTATAAGGATAACAAATTAAGTTATAGTTTAAAAGTAAATTTGCAAAAACATTAATCACATGAATGTAGAGATTAATAATTGTGATTAAATGAAACAAAAATAATGTGTGTGTGCGTGTATATATATATATATATATATCCGCAACTGGGCCAGTCTCATAATCGCTTGACATGGCATCAATTATGATCTCTACTACTATAATCCCTAGGTACACCACGTCATGAGGATGCGATACAACCATGGGTAAAATTAGGAGATTTGAACATAGAAACTCATGGTACATAACACCAAGGAAAATTTTCTTGAAGTTTAAAAACATTGGTGAATCTCACTAATCGCTAATATGAAAACTATAAAATCTTTATTGATATATTTATTATATTAATCAAATTTATAATGATTTTATATATAGTCTCTACATAATGTTGGGGGTTTTTAAGGTAAAATAATTTTATATTCTAAAACTTCGGCGAACCGTCTTTTATAAAATTGGAAATTGGTGAATCTTTTTTGTGGAACAATCATGGAAAAGTATCCCACTGGGTGAACATTAGCCCTTAAAATTTTCCATGCATAACACTTCATTATCACTAAAATTACCAATTCAGCTATCCTCAAGCGCTAATGGAGGTAACTATATTAATACAATATTTATAATTATACACATCTAAAATGAAAAGTATAAATTTATCAATTTTCTATCATGATATTCTTGAAAGTTGTAAGGAACAATTCCTAGCCATTGCAAAATATCTGATAGTTAGTAATTTAATGTAAAAATAATTTCTACCTTTTTTAAAAGAGTAATTTCTTTTTAGTTTTTTATAAGTATTAATATTTTAGATATTTTGTATAAGGAGGTGTTTGAGAGCCATTTCACAGTAGGTCTTCCAAAATTTAATTTAATTATTAATGATTATTAGGTGGATGGTGGAGATTCAACCCCCATGGAATATGTCCCAATATTCATAGTAGTATACATTAATCAATTGTTAAGATTTATCTCCAAGATATTTATACTCTTTTAATTAATTTACCTCATATTAATTAATTATGGAAAATTTCATAGTTGGTGTTTGTATAAAATAACATTTCCACATGTTGGACAATTCCCCCACAAAGCATGCTTTGTGGGGCTTCACCTCACCTAGCATAGATATTTGTTGTCTATTCCTAATTAGGCTTCATTTAAATTATGTTCGGGCGCATGACATAATAACACATCTTCTATCCTCCTCACTAAGCATAATATAACAAAAATTGTAATAAATGTGAGAAAGGGATAATTGTAAATATGGAGGATGGAATTATGACCCT
>APFE030916739.1:371481-405842 GCA_000404065.3 Pinus taeda | reverse complement strand
TATCTTGTGAACACACGACCAGATATGTGCTATGTAGTAAACCAGGTGGGCCAAGCTATGTTTAGGCCAACGAAATTATATTGGAAGGAAGCTACGCACTTTTTACGGTACCTCAGAGGCACTACCCAGTATGGATTATGGTACATATGAATAAAGGGAGTGAAGTTGTGTGGCTTCACAGATGCAGATTGTGCATGGAGTCCATTTGAACAAAAGAGTACATCAGGTGGAATTTCGAATGTTGGGTCCGCAGTGGTTTCCAGGTATAACAAGAAGCAAATATTTGTAGCACTCATCTTGGAAAAAGTAGAAAACATGGTTGCAAGTCAAAGAGCATGTGAGGCAATTTGGATGAGAAAGATACTTGTGGGATTATTTGGTTAGATGATGGATCCAACTGTGATCTATTGTGGTAATCATAGTTGCATTAATATCTATGAGAATATGATATTTCACGATCGATTCAAGCAAATAGATATCCGGTATCATCATTTACAGAACTGTGTGTAAAGGCGGATAATGTTGCTACAATACATTCTGACTTAGGAACAAGATACTGACATTTTGACAAAGGCCTTGTCAAGAGGGAAGTTCGGGTTCCATAGATGCAGGATAGGGGTGGTTGATAATCCATTTCTTGCTGAGAGGGAGTGTTGAGAAGTGCATCAAGAAAGTCTCAATTTGAATTTGCCTTGGTTAAATTGAGAAAATTAGAATTTCCACATTAGCAAGCAACTTGGATGCAATTAACTTGTGTGACATGGCTCTTGTTAATCAGTTAGCTCAGTAAATTCGAGTTAGAGGGCTTGGAGTTCAGTTAAGCATGTGTGATTGCTAATTTTTAGTAATCCAGTTCAGTTATATCCAGTTGAGTTCAATTAAACTAGTTCTAATAGTTGGAGGAACTAGTGAAAGGTCAGTTGTGCAGTGGGACAATAATCTAAGTCAGTGATCATTCAATTAACTAATCAATCACCCTAAAATAACTAGTGCATGCAGAGAATTCGAGTTCCTAGTTTTGGTGGAGATTCCAAGGCAGTGTAACAAGCAGTTGTAAACTAGTTTGAGTGTATAGGTGTTGCATGCAATCAGATGATCAAACCATGGGAATTGCACAATCAATTGGAGAAAAATTACTAAAAAATAGGGGCTAATTCTCTAGGAATTGCGTAAGGAAATAGGGGCTCAAGAAGAGGAAAATATTAACTAAGTCTGGGTTAGAGATTCTCATTAAGAAGATAGATAAGTTATTCACTTGCAGGTTGAGCTTAGACTGAGCTAACAATTCTAATACATCTCTATTCTTCTGATTAATGCAAAGAGGCTTGAGGGGTTTTTCCTAGTTGGGTTCCTCTAGAAAAAATACTGTGCATGTGTGTTATTTCTTATTGCATGTCTAGATAATATATATATATATATATATATATATATTTTTTTTTTTTTTTTTTCTAAATTGTGAATTGAATTCCATAGATCAATAGAGTAGAATTTGTCTCTTGATTTAGATTAAAATTTCTTGAGCAATTGTAATTCTATCACCAAATTTCTACAGTAAGGAACGATGGTGCTTACATTGGAAATATCATTATACTTAGCTGTGACCTTCTAGTTATTTAGGTTAGGAGGTCTAGTTGCATCCTAGTTTCCTTTCTACCCATCCTATACTTGCTTTCCATTTAGTCTTTGCATTGGTTTGTTTTCTTATTTTATGTTCTGCATGCTGCTTTTTCATTTAGCTCTTTGTTTGTTGTGTTCTTTGATTTTGTTTTGTTGTTTTGTCATGCCTTTTGTTTTATGTTTGCTTAATAATAATTTGCATGAATATGTTTCTCTTGGCTCAAAAAATACAATGTGGAAAAACTTGAAAAGGGAAATTGTGATGGCGAACAATGCTTGGCTAATCTGTTGCCTCTTCTCTATTTCAGTTTATATATCTTTAAAGTCATTGATGTCTAAATGGAAAATACGATCCATTTGCGAAGGAATCTTTGAATAGAACCATGACACCCGTACCTATTGTAGGATCTTCATTCCTTAACTCGATATTCTAATTAAATGGTGTTTTCTTGCTGATCTAACCAAGTAGAGAAGAGAAAGGGGAAAACCAATAGAGAGGAAAATAACATCAGAAGTTTATATACCTCTCTCTAAAGGAACAACCTCTTCTGCTCTCAATAATTTGGGATCCCTCTTCCACCTCGATAAATAAATAAGTGGCCAAGAACAATTTTATAAATAAAATAAATAAAGGGTGAAACAAGAGAAAGGATTCATGTATAGAGAGTTGAAGCAAGTAACTTCGTCGAGGTATTGTTCAGGCTCATCGACAGGGAAGTGATGCTTGTGTTCCTGTAGTGACTCTGTCAGGGTACTATCGAGGCCTGCTAGTAGCGAAGAAACACCAAAGACTAAAACTCATACTGTGATTATCTTTAACTCATGATTACATATTACCCTTCTCATTGATTGAAAAATAGTGTTTTGGCAAGATTTGAAAATGTGTTTAACTCAGAAAAGGGAATATAAGGGACTACATTTATAACCAGGTTAAATGGGGAATCTAGGGTAATCCATATGATGAATCAATACTTCCTGAAAGACTGGGACTTTGTACTTAATGATAAAACCTGAACAAAGAAGTTGGAGTTCTACTAGTGTGTTGCAAAGTGTTGACGCTACGATCAAGACCCTCCAAAATTTTGCCTACACTTGAATTTTGGAACCTATTGAGGATATTCCGATCTGTTGTTCCATAGTATCTTCATGGTTGATTGATGTTTTGCAAGGTGTTTAAGTCTTGTTCTCAAGTTTTAGTTGTTATAGTCACTTGCTCATAGATGCTCAGTCTGTGATGAAATTATAAGCACACTTTATTTTATGAAAGCTTGAAAAAGCATAGCATATACCATCAAGACAATGTCGATGCAATGTTCAATAGTTTCGAAATTCAGTGCGCTCTTTCATTTGCAGTTTCCCTCACTTTGGTCACATTTGTACTTCCAATTTGGTGAGTTTTCCCAACTATTGCTTTTTCGCACCTTTGCTTTCACAAGTGTTTCTTTCATGTTTACAACTGTTGCTTTTACTTGTTTTCACTTTAACAAGTGTAATTTTCATGTTATCTTCACTTTGACATGTGTCGCTTTCAATGTCATTCGCATTTGCAAGTGTCATTTTTAGGTTTTCTTCCTCTCACAAGTGTTGATTTTGTTGTTTTTACTCCTATATGAGTCACACGTTTTCACATCACCAGAGTTGGTTCTAGAGCCGCCATATGAATTACATTATAATTACAATACATGATAGACACATTACCATAAATTAGCGCACCTTTTGGTCACAATTGACACATTTGTCGCAACTTGTGTTATAAGTGTCTAGGTGCAACGCTGCATAAAATAAACGAACTAAGCCCAGTTATTGTGTAGTATTTACTGGATTACAAACATTCATCATGTCGACGTTTCGAACCACCAATCATACATCATCAGGACCATAAAATACAACCAACCGTCAGTGTAATTTTATAAACCTAATTAATCCTAATAGTGGAAGCTGACTAAGCCTACATAAAAAACAAAAATTAGTTTATTGCAGTTTTAATTTATTTGTTTTGATTATTTATTTATAATTATCATGTAATTAATAATTAATTAACATAATAATTAAAATAAATAAATAATCAAAACAAATAAATTAAAAACTGAAATAAATAAATAAATAAAAATAAAGAATAAAATTAAACTAATAAGATGCATTCTGTCCACATGGGGTAGCTCAAGTGGCAATGGCCGTAGAAATGAAGTCTCACCGAACCGGAAGTGTTGGGTTCAAATCTTGGGCTACCCTTCCCCCGTAGTGGGGTATGTAATGGACATGAAATCCGAGAGTCCTACCAAAGCTTACAAAAAAAAAACTAATAAGATGCATTCTAATGTAAACCATATGATAGGTTAGACACTCTGAGGGTTCGCTCTGCACTCTAGGGTTTGTGCACTTGCAGCAATAGCAGACTGTCATAGACTGCAGCACCTCTGCATTTTATGATGGACTCAAGCTCCGTTATTCACAGGTCAGTGGGTACCCTACCCCATGGAGCCCCGACGGGGGGAGGGCGATGCACCTCCCCCACAAAACGACAATGAACAGTTGCCGAATCAGGAGGAAACAGATACTGCAAATCAGAAAGAGGACAATGAGGATATGAAGAATCAACAGACAACACAAGACGAAAAGCAGTCGGAGATTCGTTCAGCTACATGTAAGCCCGTGTCCTCTGTGCGCCTAAGGGTAGTTCTGCCAGGCCATCACATCAATGCCAAGATAGAGTACATGAAAGATCATGCATTAATCAGGAAGTCCATTGGCTTGTGGCCGACTGAGAGAGCTTTAAGAAGCTGGATAAATGCAAAATGGCACCCAAAAGGACAAATAACCCTGTAGTTAGGTCCAAAAGGGTTTTTCAATGCCATCTTCAACTGCCTGGAGGACAGAAACAAGGTCCTGGATGGAGGGCCTTATTTCTTCAATGCAGCTGGTCTATTTCTCAGAGGCTGGGTGGAACGCTTCAACCCGAACAAGGAGGATCTCAGTTGGGCCCCGGTTTGGATCCGCTTATACTCGCTGTCGGCGGAATATTGGGAGGAAGACTCCCTGCAGGCGATTGGTAATACTTTGGGCGAGTTTGTCAAGATAGCAGAGGAAACGAAAACCTGCAAATATACTTCTTTTGCTCATATATGTGTCTACATGAACCTCAACCAGGCTCTCCTAGACGCGGTAAGCATATCTCACTATGATATTGAATGGGTCCAGTCGATTGATTATGAACATGTGCCATTTAAATGTCGAAGATGTCATGCCTTAGGGCATTTATTCAAAGACTGTCCGTTAACACAAAACCCCCCTCCCGCCTCTGGTCTGGAAGCATCTGAGGCAGATGGCTTCATCAAAGTAACAAATCGCTGAAAATCCCACAAGAAACAAGCTTCGAAAGCCAAAGTACCGCAATCTGGCCCTTCTATGCCTTCAACAAGCAACAATTTTGGTGCTCTGACTAATCAGTTGGACCTGCATTTGGATTCTCCTGCATAAACAGAGCCAGAGTCAATGAAAATCATCCAAACAAAGATGGCAAATCCCACTTTGCCTATTATAGACACGCTAGGCAAGGAAGTTTCTACCTCAGACAACCAAAAAGAAACATTCTGGAACACTCAAGTTATACCAATGGAGATACCACACTTGAAGAAGAGGACCCGATTGAAGAATCAAATCATCCACAGTTCATGGAGGAAGAAACAGAAGTAATAGATATTGGGGATCTGGACATCCCAGGACTGGAAAAAGCATGTACAACAGACAACTTTGACAATATTCCACCAGGACAACTTAAGAACCTAGAAGAAGTCCTTTCTAGGGCGCAGTGGCAAAAAGCACTAGGCATACAGATTGGAGGCCACTGGGACAACAGACTCATAGCCAAAGATATCAAAAAAAGAGGAAGGAAAACAGATCTACAAAGAACAATCACAATAGGATAGATTCTAGTGGATTCCGGCAGGTATTCCAAGTTAACCAAGTACTACAGTACTGAAAAAAATCCTTCCCAATTAAATTAATCTCTTGGAATATAAGAGGGCTTAACGGCCCCAGGAAAACTCGAATTCTCAAAAACATGATAAAGCAAGAAAAACCTCATGTCCTGTTCTTGCAAGAAACCAAATGCAGCGCTATTACAGTAGATAGATTAGCTACCAAAATATGGCCTGGGAGCCTCAATATGGTGGTGGATGTGAATGGTGCCTCTGGAGGCCTAGAAATTATCTGGGATTCAAGAGCTATCAGGCTCGACAATTTCCATGCACATAGGAATTTTCTACAAGCAATCTTTCACATAACAGGCACAAATATCCATGGGTTACTAACCAATGTCTATTTTCCACAAGAGACTACTCTCAAAGCGAGAATTCTAAATTCTCTCTCTGAAATTAACCACACTAGATCGCTGCCTCTTTGGATTGTTGGATGTGATTTCAACATGATTACAAAAATAGAAGAAAAGAGAGGAGGAAGATGCAGAGGAATACAGGAAGGGACAATTCTCAAGGACTTCATTCAGAATAACTGGCTCATTGATCTTCCTTTCAACAATGGATTATTCACCTGGAATAACAGAAGAGCAGGGAACCAGCAAATAGCTTCTCCGCTGGATAGGTTTTTACTCTCGGATAATGCCATTCATCTAGGTGGAGACTTCACAGCCTCAATCCTGCCCTTCTCCGGTTCTGATCACCGGCCCATTTCTCTCCATTGGTCCCGTCCGAGGAACAAGCTTCGCAGACCCTTTCGTTTTGAGGCCTTCTGGCTGCCTCATCCGGACTTCCAAAAATCAATCAATACAGAATGGAACAGTTTCTCTCCTCCTCCAGGGTAAAAAATGTTCCAATTCCAGCAAAAGCTCAGGCACTTAAAAGCCAAGATCAAGCACTGGAATCACACATCTTTTGGCAATATTTTTCAGGGTATAGAGGCCCTCGAGCAAGATATGAAGCAGCTACAGCAGAAGCTTATCATCAATGGTCGATTAGAGGAACTTTCAGAACAGGAAAAGATTCTTGAAATGAAACTTGCTGAAAAGGATAAGCAGGAAGAAATGTTATGGAGGCAAAAATCAAGAGTCCGGTGGCTTAAGGATGGAGAAAAAAACACTAAATTCTTTCACAGCACTACAATCCAGTGCAAGATGCATAATAATATAACACACATTCAAAATGAGCAGGGAATCAAGGTGGAAAAGCACGAGGAAATTGAGAGTATTCTTGTAAACTATTTCAAGCAGATGCATCGAGAGCCAAATGGCGACAGAACTCAGGCTATAACGGAAATTACCCAAAATATCCCCAAACTTATCTCAAAAGAGCATAACCAAATGCTTCTCAAGCCTGTTGATCTTCAAGAAGTGGAACATGCAGTGCATCAACTGAAAGTAGGCAAGGCCCCAGGCCTGAATGGCTTTACCTCTAATTTCTTCCATAGCTTCTGGGAGCTCATCAAGATGGAAGTCTGGCAGGTGGTGGAGGAGTCTCGATCCTTGAGATGGATGTTTCCAGGAGTGAATGCTACTTTCATAGCCCTAGTTCCTAAGGTGGATCATCCAAGCACACCTGATAAGTACAAACCGATAGCTCTATGCAATATAATCTATAAAATTGTGTCTAAAATTATATCATCATGGCTCAAACTTCTACTTCCTCTCATCATCTCGCCCGAGCAATGTGGATATGTTGAAGGGAGGCAGATCATGGATGGGATCATTCTAACTCATGAAATAATTCACTCTCTGAACATCTCTAAGAATCCAAGTATGCTCCTCAAACTAGATCTTTCAAAGGCTTTTGATAGCCTTAGTTGGGTGTATATTGAAAAGGTGTTAACGACTTTTGCATTTACTACTCCCTGGGTTTGATGGATTATGAGCCTCATCTCATCCTCTTTTTTCTCTATCCTTATCAATGGCATACCCTCCTCTACCTTTCATCCTACTCGGGGCATCATGCAGGGAGACCCCCTTTCCCCCTTTCTATTTGTCATAATGGCCGAAGGTTTAGGCCGCAGTATCATGTCGGCTCATAAATCAATGCGTCTCAGAGGCCTCTCCTTCCACAATTCCCCTGCTTTCACCCACCAGTAATTTGTAGATGATAACATGCTTTTCGAGCATCCCTCGGTCCAGGAAGCGCGCTAGCTCAAAGCCCTCTTGTCTAACTTCTCGGAGGCCTCGGGTGCTTCTATCAATAAATCCAAATCTCAAATCTTCTTCTTTCATACCCCCCTTGCCATTAAATCGGCCATTATCCACATTCTGGGTTTTTCTTCAGCTAACCTCCCTTCTGCTTATTTAGGTGCTCCTATGATTGCCTCAGCCCTAAAGCACTCATCCTGGAGAATCCTGTTAGAAAAGCTAGAGGCACGTCTTTTCTCTTGGACCCATAGATCTCTCAATATGGCTAGCCATCATGTCCTCATAAAAGTTGTTCTTCAAGCTATGCCCTTATACCTTTTCTCCATCCTTGCTGCGCCCAAATGGGTTCTTAAGGAAATTATCACCCTCCAAAGATCCTTTCTTTGGGGCTGTAATGGCCTCAGGCAAAAGTGGGCTCTAATCAAATGGACTACGGCTTGTCTTCCAAAAAAAGGAGGAGGTATTGGTCTGCAAGACCCCTCTCACAGCAATGAAGTTATGGGGGCTCGAATATGGTGGAAATGGCTAACTGAACCTCTCACACCTTGGGCCTCACTATGGACAGCCAAATATGCCAGAAATTGTCCAATGGAGGAACTAATTAGATTATCAGAGCTTAGCCCAGGTTCAATCATGTGGAATTCGGCCAAGCAACATAAGAATCTCATACAGCAACATAGCTTTTGGGAAGTAAAGAATGGTAGCAATGCAAGGTTTTGGGAAGACTCTTGGTAGCAGATGTCCACACTCAAATACCAACTCCCTCTCAATCCTAATATGGTACAAGATATGCACCCTTTTGATACGGTGGGAAACTTCTGGGGAACCTCATCAAACCATGAGTACAGAGAATGGCTCCCAGCCTCTCAAATCCTGAGACAGGAGTAGAAGCAAGTCCAACAAATCCTAGACACAGAATTAATGAAAAGGAAAATTCAATACTTTGAGGAAAAGGACATCCTCAGATGGGGAAATGAAGAAAAAGGCACTTTTTCTACGAGAGAAGCCTACAATATCCTTATAAAGGATCACATGGTGTCAGATCCGATATGGAGCAAAATATGGGACCCCTCCATATGGCCGAAGGTTTCCGCCTTTCTTTGGCTCCTCTACTACAACAAGATTCTCGCGTGGGACAATCTAAGAAAAAGAAATTTTCATGGACCCTCCCTCTGTCCCAACTGCAAACAGAATGAGGAAACCATAAGGCATCTGATGCACTACTGTCCATTGGCACAAAAGATTTGGCAAAAGATTAGTTTTCGCTGCCAGAAGAATAGTAGAACTAACAAAGATATCAGGGCTATTGTGCGCAACTAGGACCACAACCCATATCAAAGTAAGATCTTAAATTTCCTCTGGAAGCTCATCCCAGGCTTTGTCTTATGGGCTATTTGGAAGGAGAGAAACGGTAGAATATTCAAGGATCACACCAGATCGCTGGAAGATATTTGGAAAATTCAATATTGAAGAAACCATATTCCTCAAAACCTAGTATCAAGAGGATTTCCCAACTACCCCCCAAGAACAATCAATTTGGAATAATTGGAATTTCCAAAGGAAGCAAGATCAGCTAATCAAAGGAACAAAGCAGCCAAAGAGCCACCTGCCTACGAAATGGCTTCCTCCCCCCGAGAATCTATTCCAGTTAAACTTTGATGGGGCCTCAAAAGGCAACCCAGGGAATTCAGGCTTTGGTGGAATCTTTAGAGATCATAAGGGAGCTCCTATCCTAACTTTCCTAGGTTCAAGAGGATGGGATACCGATAACTCAGCTGAATTGGAAGGTCTATGGCAAGGGCTACTCTTGGCTCAAGGTAAGGGCCTCTTTCCTGTGATAATAGAGGGAGACTCTCAAATCATTATCAAAATGGTTTCAAGAATCCTACAAGGATCCCCAGCCTGTAAGGTCAGTAACAGTTGGAGAATGGAAAATAGGCTATGATCTATTGAACGTTGGTTTTCTTCCCACAGGGCGGTCACTCTAAAACACATTCGCAGAGAAGGGAACAAAGTCGCGGACTTATTAGCTAATATGGGAGTTTACTATGGGATGCATCTACATGTTGGATCAATCTCTCGCCTAGCCTCTGATTCTCAACTCTTGGACTTCAATAATCTAGTGCAGAAGGAAATGCCACAGGTGGATGAAGTTTCCCTGGATGCAGGTGGCACTAGGGAATTAAATGGCCCTCATGCAAATTAACACCTCCAGGTATTGCCAGCTGCAGAGCAGCGTGGCTTCCTAGATCTTCACCTCACGCAGAAGGAATGTAGTTATGAAGGAAGGATATTGCAGTATTTTCGCATTTAAGAAGTATGCACTTCAACGCAGCATGGTGATGGTTATAATCATGCCGACCTCCTGTGCCCAATTCACCCCCGGCGATTAGTCTTACGGCTCCAGGCTTTGGTTTAAGGTGTGTTTTGAAGTTGAGCAGAAGCTTGCAAACAGAAGCAATCTCTAGGCAGGCTTTGTTACGCTTTGGGATCATTCCGAATGTGCCAAGGCTCTCTACAGAGGGATCAGACCGGTGATTCGGGGTAAGCTGTCCAAGGCTTTTGTGTTTAGAATTGTTTGTGTTGTTTTTCCATCTTAAGTCTTCTCCGTTTGTGTTACCTGGTCTCTAGTTCACTTCGGCCACTCCCGTACTCCATGCCCTAGTCTCTTTAGTTTCTTTGTGTCTTCCCCTTTGCTTGTCAAAATGAAGTGCCAAAGCAGGCGGAACTGCTCTGGGGGACGCCAAGGCAGTGACAAACGGCTTTTTGTCAGTCATTCGGTAGACCCTGCTCATTCGCCCATTAATCTTACCTCCTCTCAAGAGGATTTGCCTCCCTCGAGCCCTGGGCGCAAGCCTATTCCTAACAGTTCTTTCCAAACAATGCATTTCAAATTTCAAAGTAATTTGAACAGGCCTCTGATTACTGCTCACATCACTATTATCCTCTCGAAAGAAGAAAATCAAATCTCCCCTCTGTCTTGCATTGCGCCCAATCCTTCTCAAAGCAGTTAGCATTCCATGGATGAGGGAGATCAGGAAATTTGGCAAAGGGACAATGTTGGTCAGGAGAACATTCAGCGCATAAGCATTCCTCCTCTGGAGGACATTGGCCCAATTGATGTGGAAAAGGACATAGGCACCACCAGTCTCGGCCAGGCGAACCCTGTCAATGAGACGGATGGTAATGCGAATCTTAGAATTGATAGTGCGTGTCAGGATGTTGAGAAAACTCTCGAGGAGGATACGGAAGTAGATTGCCACCTGTGATCGCACTTCTCCTTTTTGTTTCTAGTTTTTGCTCAAATGGCCACCTCCAAGCTTTTTTCTCTCGGTCCTGGCTCGGCTTTGTCAGTCTCAGGTTTCGGCTTCCTTCTGAGGAAGTGTTGGTCCTCTTACCGGATGGTCTGCTCAGAAACTATGCTTATCTGATTCCGATGTATCTCTCTTCTGTCTACAAGTCTATGTCTGGGTATAATGTCAGTTTGTTAGCACTATGTAATTGCTATCCCCAGTTTCTTTTTGTAATGGGGCAGTTCTGCTGCGTTGGTGGCTGTTGGGCTCTGACCCTTGTAGCCTCAACTCCATGTAAAATTATTTTGCTTTACAGTTAATAGAATTTAGTCATTGGAGAGAGAAAAAAAATTAAACTAATATATGTAGGCTTAGTCGGCTTTCACTATTTAGGATTAATTAAGTTTATATATGCATTGGTCGAAGGATTCTTCTCTCTAAAAACAATATCTACCATTTTTTGGTCCTAATGATAGATCCCCTTTGGGGTTCGAAATGTCAACATGATGAATATGATAATGTCGATAATCCAATAAATACTATACAAAATAACGACTAAAGAGCTTAAAGTCTTACATCTTAAATATAATATTATTATTAAAAATAAAAAAAATTATATCAATTAAAGTAATTTATGACCTATATACTTAAAATAAACCATATTTACAACATTTAATTACCACAACCAACAAATGTTTTACTCGTTAAAATTGACATTAATATTATGATAAAAGATTAAATGAATTAAAAATATAATTTTTAATGAGTTTTTCTCGATGAAATAAAAATAAAATAGAAGAGACAAAATTTCAAATCATGTAATACAATTGAGAAGTATGGGAATAACAACACATCTTCATTCAACATTACCTCATTTGATATGATAGTGATCGTACTGAATATATTGATCGATATAAACAAAATATGGCAATCTGATTTCAGATTTTGTTCCCTTTAAGTCAAATTTACTTCAAAGTTATTTGACTCTTAGTAAATATTCAAGTGTTAGTTGAGATAAATAGTGACTTGGAATATATCTTAATGAATTTGTCTTCCTCATGATTTTCAGATAACGTTGAGACTATGATATCATTATCTTTAAATATCTTTAAAGATATCTAGTAAATATCTTTATTGGTATTGAGACTATGATATCAAAATGATATGCCTACCAATCTAGTGTCAAGCTTCGTTTTCTAAATAAGCTTATATTTAATATAGTTTTATTATTTTTTTAAGATAACGAGTGATGAAACATGATAATATTTCTATTGTCATAAATTTTATAAAATATTATAATAGTAAATTCTTGGCATTTTAATTATTTACAAAATATATTGAGGTTTCGAGATAAAGGCAATGAGAACCTTCTCTCTTTATTCATTTGTCTAAAGCATTTTTTTCTTCATTCTTGTTTTTTTATTTGTATTTATCATATATTTGTGTTAATTAGTATTTTCACATGATTCAATTTATGGTTGGACATTGAATAAATTAGTGTTTTTCATGTATTTTGTGACATAGATTGTTTGTTTTTTGTGGATCCTCATCTATGGAGATGCAATTGTTGACTAAAACCTCTGTTTTGGTCTAATGGCAATCATGATTCCCAACAAGTGGTATCAAAGCGTAGATCACGAGTTCGATACACACCTGACTTGCACTAGGAGGGAGATTGTTCGACATTGGATAAACCAATGATCCTTGTGTGTTTCATGACATAGATTAACCACCTTTTGTGGACCCTTATATTTGGTGATGCAATCATTGACTAACACCTGTGGGTTTTGGTATAATAGAAATCATGATTCCTAACAATTATCCCAGGTTTCTCATCAATTCAATTACTCATGCATGTAATTGTTTCGATCAAGGTCTCTCTTATTGCCTTAATTCTTCATGTTACGGTATCTTGAATTATTTTTCCTTTTCTATTTAATGATTATACATAATTCTTCTATCCATATATATCTTTGACCAAGTCTTCACATGCATCTTTCTTTCTTTCTCTTCTTCTCTAATCTTTATACTAAATACCAAATTTGAACTAGTAATATCCTTATAAGCATGTTAATAAGCATGTTAGGGATTTCTTTAAGTCTCCCCATTTAAGTCTTATGTAAACCATATACATTCCCAAGTTAGTCACTAATCATGCAATGTCATTACACCTTACTCAATTACTATTATGTTTCTCATTAGAATAATGAAAAGTCCTGTTAATATTCTTGCATATGCTAGTGTGAATACCCAACAAATCCCTCATATAAAAGGGTTAATGCCACTAGGAAAATTTCCTTGAGCTTCACACATGGACTAGTATATAACAAATATATATATGTATATATATACAGTTAAAAGAATATAACAAATATATTCTTAAGATGAAGTGTCAATACTTTCTTAGGAGTATTCGAACCATAGGGTGGGGTCCTATTGGGATATCCCCATGACAATGGAAAGATGCCTTTGTAGTGTCATAGGTACACAAGTTGCATAAAACAAATACCCTATGTTATGATATACAAAGCATAAATAAATGTAACTATTACAAAGTTTCATTTATTGTCCTCACATGCACAAAACAAAGCAATCATATATTAACTAGTATACTATATAACATAGGAGTTTAGACTGCAATCTACAACAAGTAAAAAGTGTTTTAAGGTACATATGGGCAAGATCCTCTATCAACAATGAGCCCTTTGCATTAACATCTCTTACAAACCACAAATAGAAAACATAACTAAATGTTGCAGGTCCACCAATGATATTCTCACATATATGAGGTAGAGCGATTACATACTAATCAAAATAAATTGTAACAAAGGATCTCAACCCACACTTAGCACTCTCAAAACACAATATCACACATCAAATCCTATGGGGCAAATACAGTTTTGCCATAAAATGTATTGAGACCATATCTAAGATAAAGGTTTAATATCCTCTGATTCTAATCTGCAAACACACAACCAGTTAATCTACAATTCAAATCCACATGAAGCAATCCATGTTCAAGTAACACACGTAAACTAATCCAATTTGTGATATGTCTTTTATATAAATAATCTACTTGAAACACATTATTATCTATAAGATCCAAAAAACACATAAATTTAAAATTAAATCACAAGAAATGAAGGGGAAACATGTTGGTTTCATGGAGCATTTTCTAATCAGCAACGTTGCCTCTTGTAGAGAAACTAAATCAAAACAAGATTAGACATAATAAATAGAAGTTTGAGCATTGAAAATTGATATTAAACCTCCATAGTTTACATCAATAAAAATATAAAGTATCTTGATCCTTTGTGGTAACCATGTGAGATTATACCACATCTATGAAACAAGGATAAAGCCTCTTTAGCAACCTCTTAACCTAGTTTTTACTTACACATTTATTCAAGAAAGATCAAGGGTGAATTAAAACCATTACCACAAAATATGGTCGGCCAAATCATGATTAATCTTCAAAGGATTGGACTTGTTACATTCTTAGTTGAATATCTAATCACATATGGTTTATTTGGCATGGAACCATTTGAGAACAACTTGATCTAGTGTGTTTCTCTAACTGGTTGCTCGGTTTTAGATGTAGGTGGTCAATGACCACAACGAAAAATTACCCTTTGAAATAACCACATATATCTCCCAATCCATGCAATTTTTTGAGGAAATTATCGAGAGTAACTTAATTGGGGATGTCCAAAAAAAAAAAGATTTTCCAAATTATGCTCCATTTGCCCAGAAAACGCGCCCAAAGTTAATGACTCAATTTTTCCTAAAACGAGTTTTTTGAACTATTTATCATTACCTATAGGTTTCTAGAGTTCACCTTCATGAGATGTAAACAACAAAAAACCATGTCATCTATGCTAGGAACAAAACCCTTGTTCTGAAATTCTCCTTAGAGTCACATAGATATTTCAACCTCAAAGGATGGTTACTAGATCTGCATAAGAGTTACACGAACTAGCTATACAAAACCAGCATTAGTAAAATCAAGTATTATCTTCTTTAATCCATTAAAAATAAAATAAAATCACAATAATTAACTACTTCAACGTTCTTATGTTTATTATGACACTTTCATGGGAAAATTGGGTAACAAAGGGAATGAATGGGTGACAACATGTGGAAAATGGATAAGAAAGATGTTTTGAATGGAAAAAGGAATGGAAAATCGACAACCCAACATCTCCCCCATGCCTATACATGTGCATGTCCTCATGAAACAAGGTAAAGCTAGTTGTTAGCTAGATAGCAAAATTCCTAATGTCCTATGTCATGTTGGTATATATTCTTGTGCCTCTTACACAATATCTTCTTGATGTATGGAGCATCTCTTTGAGAAGGTGCCAAATTCACAAAGCAAACAAAATATATTCTGCCTAAAATATTTGACTATTATATTGTAGAATTGAAGCAAGTATCTTGAATAGATGACCCTCTTCCTCCTCTAGCACTATTCAAACCCTCAACTATTAAGACTAGTCCCTTCACTACAACAAACACATTTCAATTCTTTGGATGAGTTTCTACATAGATTGAAAATTTAGGGTTTTCTTGTTAAATGACGAGAAATATGTTGCAAATCATGTCACAAATGTTCCACAACTTTTCTACAAAGGCTCTGAGTCTTTGTCTTAGGCTTTGAACCAAGTTGTTACCAAATATTGATTTGTTGCATGTTGGGTCTTCTCCAAAGCCATCACAAATTCATGTTCAATGACCCACTATTTAGCTTTATTTTCCAAAACATATCTTTGGTAAGACATTCAAATCAACATCTGGTGGGACTATCATAGGCAGAAGGTAAATGTGGGCACTAATCATTCATAAAGGAATATGGATCAATGGTATTATATCTTGGAAATTCCATTTGGAAAAAAGGAATTTTGACATAATAATTTTTATTACACCAACTAGAAATAAGGTCATGTTTCTCTAAAAAAACTTCATTATGTAAGCATCACGTGTAGAGAATTATATGACTTGAATGGAACAATAAATAGAATCAAATAGGTCTACCTCTTTAGATGTTTTAAGAATAAATGCAACACATGTGATTGACTTTCCATCATTATAGATCGAACCATCCTTTAAATATGTGGCATTATGCCCTACATATGATTTGGTAACCCACTTCTCTAAAGTCTCAAAATCTCCCAGCATCCATGAATATTTAAAACTGCTAATAAATCCCCAAAATGAATATCATCTAGGTTATTATTTACAATCTAGGGTTTATGATGTTGTTTAAATGATGCCCCCATATGATTCTTAAAAAAAAATGCAATATTTCCATTCTAACTCCCAACCAAAATTTGAGAACAAAGACAAGACATCCCACAGAGCTAACAATATTCCCAACAATCCTTATGGCATAAGGAGCACATATGTTACATTTTTATTTACATTTTCAAGTTATGTTGGTTCTTCCCATGCTTCAATGTTCCATGTGTGCTCCCTTGCAATAAAATAGTAATCCCACCAAACTACCAATATCGATATTGTAATTCCAAACCTTTCGAAGAAAATGGTTAAAGTTCCAACTCAAGTAAGAACCTTCAATAGTATGTAAGGGTGTTGTGCCTAATGATGAATTGCAAATTTCAATATATGCGTAGCCTTATTTATGAACAATTTCTTTTGTAAAGCCCTCTTTCTTTCTTAGAAATCTCTAGTGGTGCCCACCTTGACTTCATCTATGAATGTGTGGTCATCTTTGGGAAACAATATCCTCTTTATGATTAGGAGCATTTAAAAAAAAAATGAAATCATTGAATATGTATATCAACTCCCACACTACGATACTCCCATTTGTTGCTCTACTAAGAACAATATATATGTTTTTAATGGGTTCTAAACAGAGATAATGAAGAGGAATGATAACATGTTGTAAAGGTCAGAACAATGATTTCTCATGATCCAACAAAGCCACTTAAAACTAGAGATGATGGGGCAATAGGAGATCCTGCACACTAAGTGTGGTATTTGAACATCCAATAAAGGAAAAGAAGACAATGGACTTGGGGTTAGTTCCCTACACCATAAATTGCACCATTGCTAAATATCTCTAGTCATTCTATGTCTCATCATTAGTAATGAGTTTCCCCGTTGCTCCACTTATTTCATCTAGGTCAGATTCAACCTCCACAACTTCAATTGTCATTACTCTCTCAAGAGTCATACCATCCATATGATATTTTTTCTTCACACTTAACATTTTATTTGGAGGCTTACAAAAATGTGGTTGCATGTATGGACTTAACAATTTCAAGGAAACCATATAGTTTTCTTTTGTTGGAAATTTCTCAAAATTTGATATATATGGAGCTTTCAATTTATTGGTTAGTTCATTCTCATGACAATCTTGGTTAATTTATTCCAATTTAAATAGCCAAGTTGTTAGAAAGTAAAAATGCATTATCTTTGGAGTAGGAAGACTACAAGAAATATTTGCAAGAAGGAAAACTAAACCCCCATATGAGAATAGAACAATCCATACTAAAATTGACAATAGTACCTTGAGTATTTGACAATAAAATATGAAAATAGGGAGAGGGAAACATGACTTAAGAAATTAATTCCTTAATAAATAAGTATACTCTATCGTTTTTAAATCATTTAAGGACACTTTTTCAAATTAAAATGTTAATAGGATATTTCACAAGTATCTCTGCGATAAGTATGTGATTGGGGAAGGCATTTAATCCACGACTTTCAATGCTTTTTTGCATTACTCTTCAAGAAATATTAAAATTTGAGCCATCATGACAATAAAATTGAAAACTAAAGCTCACATTAATCAGAATAGCATCATGACCTTCTCAAGAAAAGAAGTTAAAATAAAGGCAGACATGAACTTGATTCAAAAACTAGGGAATCAAAATGAATCATGCCAACATCAACAACTCAAACACTTGTGATAGGAAAAAATGAAAATACATGATGACCATCCCAATTCTTGTAAATAATTAAATTTCTAGTGCATCTAGAATAAGCAAACTATCACCACATGTTGTAGCTGCTATAACCACCCTCCAAAACTTTTCCTATGCTTTGATTTTGGAGCCTCCCTTCTGCCCAGAGAAGCTCATCATTCAGTGTTGTCAAGTATCCATGCTATGTTAAGACTTATCATTTCATGCAGTGCTTGTGATGTTTGGTTTTGATCCCTATCTGAACCTTATCAAACACAACCCATCTCTTGTCTTCAATTTGCATCTTTTCCACTCTTCTCTTCATAAATTACACAATATTAGAAGGCAGACAAGCCTTGAGGATCTAAATTGCGTAATCTAGAGAGGAATTCCATCCTTGAGCTCATAAATTGCACAAAAGCTTCCCCTGCACTCATAAACTGTGAAATTCACTGATCCAAGGAGTTTCCTAGTCCCTTGTGGTTGGAATTGCGTAATCATTCTTGGTAGTGTAAATGGCCAGTTTCTCAAAAAAGAAAAAAAAAAATAGCTAGAAAATAAGGAGTGGATAATTAGTTTCCCGAAGAGTGGAAAAAATTGCTATTTTTTACTTTTCTCCAAGTGTCACATTCTCCTTGATTTTAGGCATTCATGTCATAAAACCTAGCACTCCTAGACCTATATAATAGATTCCCCTAGAGCTCATGCACACATTATATCTTGGAGCACTAGATTTCCCGACGAGATGAAGGATCCTTCGGTGGAGTTTGCAGCGCTTTTCTGGGTGTGTTTTTCTTCGGTTGTCTTTTGCCGCTCTTTCTATCACTTTCTGTTTTTTCTCTTCTATGAGTGTTGTTTTGTTTATTTCTTTTCACAGTTGCTGATGTTTTAACTTATATTATCTTGTGCAAGTGTTGGTTTGGTTCTTTGTTCTCTTTCTACGAGTGTCACATCAGCTTCTTGTTTTTACCCATCAAGGGTCGTCATTTTGGTCACTCCCTATGCATGTTATTTTTCCTTTTTCATGCATAACTTCTGCCCTTGATTTTCACCAATATATCTTTCCCTTAGTCAGATGTATACTCTTACTTACACTATCACTCAGATCTGCCACTTTCACATCCCCTTCCCAGGAAGATCTTCCCTTTACTTGGCCAGTAGTTTCCATGTTCAAATACACATTTTTCAATTCCAAGGCTCAAGCCTCATGTTTGGCCTCCGATATTGTACAATGCATAGTCCCTGAATTAACCAACTATGCATTGTGCAGTTTCAGGGCTCAACCCTCACTCTTGGCCACTGAGACTATGCAATGCGTAGTCTCTCCCTCAATTTGCTCAGGCTAAGACCGCACATTGTGTAGTCTCAAGACTCAAGTCTCTCCCTTGAATATTGAGTCTATGCAATGTGCATTTCATGAGGCCAATCTCTTCCCTCATCTAAGGAATTTTGTAGTTTTCCCAATCAGTATTGTGGTTGTTTCCTTGATCTTGCTTTGTGAGTCATTTTTCTTGAGCTAATTTATGTTTTCCTTGAGTGAATTTCTCTCTTATAATTACTATAGTTTTTTAGCAGTTCTCTTGATCAATTACTATCACTATGGCTCCCAAGAGATATGTCTCAAAGGGAACTACAAAAAGAAGCACTAGAGAGGGAGTTGAGTGTACTCTAGCGAATTTGCCAATTTTTCCAGACACTCAGTTGTTTATAGAGAGAGTCATACATTACATGGTGAAAGGTGAATGAGGTATTCTCAGAAAAAAGCTTCAAAGTAGATCTTGAACACTAGCAAGTGTACATTAGTTTCCAAAGGTCATGATTACATAAGATTGCATGTAGGTACCCAATTTTCCCATGTGCAGACATTGTTAGTTGGGTACTAACACATATCGATAACAAGACCATGACTCTCAGCAGTGTTAGTGGACAAAGGCTTACCTCTTTCCTAGAAAATGATTACCAACTTATGTATCATTTACTGATGCCATAATCATACATGGATTCCTACTTTTATCCAATCACTAGCTACTTGAGCACAAACGATGTCATCAAAGGTTGGGTGAAAGAGCCTTCCGAATTCTTCTAGAAACCCAACAATACTTACAAGACCAAATCTCTTTGGATGGCTTATCATTACTTGATAGTCTTATGTTGTTGGTTCTATGATTAAAGTAGTACTGAGACCTTTCCAGAAGGTTGGGCATTCTTGCTTAATCGAGTTGTGAATGAAGGAAAATCATTCAACTAGCCGGATTTGTTGCCTCAACAGTTGAGAATTCATGTCACTAATGCTATGAAACCTCCCAAGGGTAAGAAATCCAAATTCTACATGTTTTCTTATTTGTTGGCTGCAATGTGTGCTCAGAATTCATTTCCTTGCATGAATTGGACCTAGTCACGAAGAGAAATTGTCATGCACAGTTACTGCAAGCTACTTTGGGAGTGCAACTACAAGGGAGTAATGGAAAAGCTAACCTATCACTTCCTCATTCCACTATAGAATTAAATCTTTAAGGAAGAGACACCTTCCATGCCCCCTGAGTAAATGGAAGCAGTGTCAAAATTAGCAGATTGGTTTGCCTCACCGAATGACACTTTCCTCAGAGTGTTTGGAGGAGAGAAGTCTCCATATCTTCTACCGAGGTATGCCATTGACAACTTTGTCATGCAAGACATTTCTTATCATCTTTCCATAGGGTTATCAAGATTTTTTCACGGAAATAAGAGAGCACCTTGGCCCATTCTTCCTTTTCAAATCTAATTGCACAATATCAAGAATTTGAAAGTTGCAGACATCGAAGGAAATTAGATAGAGAAATTTGCATTTGGTCATTTTGAATTCAATACGTATGATCCTAGGAATGTTTTTAAAGAAAATTGTGTGAGGATTCATTTCCAATGGCCAGGATAGACATTTTACAGGCCCGAGGAGGAAAAGATGAAGAATTGTTACAATGCCTCCAAGTCCTACAAACTAGCCAGCTTTGCAGGAACATCACAGGTTACTCCTTAGAAGGAAGTCACTCTAGAGGTAGAACCAACAGGAAGGCACAATATAGTGCATGAAAAGGGAAAAAATAAAGTTGCACATAGTCTAGTGGAAGAGCAGAGCCACAAGATGAAAGCAGATTTAATCATCCTAAAAGTAGCCATAGAAACAGAAAACGAGAGGAAACAATGGAAGCGGGAAGAAGAATTGAAGCAAAAGAAAGAACAAGAGTAGAAAATATTAGAAGAAGAAAGTCATAAACAACAAGAAGAAGAAGAAAAGCATAGAATAGAAGAAGAAGAAGTAGCATGAAAACAAGTCGAAGAACAAGAGAAAAACTTTCTACTAGAAGAAGAAAGGAAACAATTGTAGGAGAAGGAACTTGCTCAAGAAATTGAAGAACTGATTGTAATTCAAGACATGGAGCTGATAAACCAAGATGTTGATCTTATGTCGAGCACTCAATAGGTCACCATTCAGGATCCCACTCCTTCGATAACAGATTAAGTTCCAAGAGAAGAAGAGTAAATTGTTCCTCTTGATGATGGTTTGGTCATAGATACATACAATTTGACTTACGATGAGATTCAAAAGAATATTATACAAGAGAGAAAGAAACACTTTACAGATGTTCTTACATCTTTTGCATTCATTAGAGAAAAGATGATTGTGACAGATACCAAGAGAAATCCAGAATCGATTGTTGCAGCCAACTTGGCCTTCATAGGTGTTACCAATTCAAACATGTAGTATCTCATGGCTGAGAATAGATAGATGGTAAAGAACTTATAGGCTACAAGCAAACAAATTGAGCAGCTCTAAGTAGAGGTCTAGAAAGCAGCTCCCACACAAGTATATCTAAAAGAACTTAAGGCAACAATACTTGGTGAAGTATTAACATTAGGAGAAACCATACAGATCCTTTATAAGGAGCTTGTCATCATGCATAAATCAGTTTTCAGCTTGCATGGAATGCAACAAAAGTGAGAATATAATGCTAAAGCTATCAATATTTTCCATACAACCATCATTGTCATGCATGAGTAGTCAGTGCAACATAAAGGGATACCATCCAAATTGGTAAAGAAATTAAGGCAACAGGTAGAGTTGGAGAAAGCACTAATTTGGATGATCATCTAGAGTAACAAACAACTTTCCTGATTCATCACCAAAATTTAGGCCTCATATGTATGATTATACATTAACATGGATTTCATGGTGAAATCACACAATATCCCTTCAGTTGGCTCACTCACTAAGGCTAAACATAGGAATCATATTAGGCAAGAGGTTGAAGAATACTTGGACCAGCTTAGGAAGTGATCTAAGTGGCTCTAGAGAGGCTTAGAAATCAAAGAGGGCTAAGGAAAGGCTCAAAAATAAAATTTATTGGATTGAAATGAAACTAGATTATAATTTAAGATCTCGGTGCAAGCTTTCCAACGGCAAAAACGACACCTCAATCTGAGTTTGTATGCAAAAGTTATGGCTAGTCAAAGTTTTGGTCAACTAGGACCCATTGGCTAAATTTAGTGGAGTGCCAACTAAATTAGGAAGCTCACCAAATTTGGAAATCCCACCAAATTTGGTAGTTCTTAATGAGGCGAAAAATTGGCACTTCACAGTGGCAGATTCCAGTGGTCAGAAATGGAAAAATTGTTGCCTTGTTAATTTTTCTAGTGACCTTAAAATCCGATCAACGATTTTTTGCCATTTTATTATAAAAATAAAAATATTAAATATTAAAAGAGGTTGGCAGATAACCAAACCTCACCAATCGTGGCTCCCATATAACATATCATAATATATATGGGGACAGGTGACCATTGGTGGACCTTCCACCCAAAACCAACCTCCATATATTATATATAATACAACGGAGCCAGCGGGGATCGAACCCACACTAGTCAGGTGGCCGGGCCACCTGTTGTGGTAGCTCCACATCACTCAATCCTCGTCGCCCATTTTAAAACAAAAAAAAATAATAGGTTATAAGGGGGATGCCTATGGGTTTGACCCCAGGACCTCCACCCACCAAATACAATGCCTAACCAAACGACCATAGGGCCATTGATTGGTAACTCTGCCAATGCAAAACTATATAAGCCACTTTTCACTTGTGTGACGGGGAGAGTAGCAATGTGGAAACCAGCATGGTGGAACCAAGAGTGGGCACTTTTTTTAGAGCATATTTAAGAGAATATTCCTTTTTGCAGAATGTAGAGGAATCTTTTGATTCCCTTATAGTGGCAGAATCATGCCAACTTTATACTCAAATTACCCAAAATTTCACTAGAAGTCTGATGGTGTAGATGGGTTTCTAATATATGTAGCGTATTTTCTAGATACATGAGATTGAGGACAGAACCATGAAGGTGGAACCTTGATGTAGGAATCTGCATGGAATCTAAAAATTCCCTGGAGGCCCAAAAATGACAGTTTCAAAACCTCAATGAATGTATACTCATTTTTATCAATTTTCACAAGGAAAGTTTCTTCATTTGAGCAGGCAAATTTTAGTCAGTCTGCAGAAGAGAATATTTGAATAATCTTTGATATTCTCTGGGAGCCCAAATTTGATCGTGTTAGAAAGGGGTTGAGTTTATACTCACATTTCACAATGTTTCACAGGGAATACGATGGTGGGTGTCGTTTCTTCAGCTAAGTAGTCAATTTTCAAACCCCAAACTTGGAGATATAAGATGCATTGTTTCCATGTGCTCATTTGATGTTTTTTGAGATGATGATTTGAAACAAATTCCAAGAAAGTAGATATCTATGCATTGGTCCACTCATCATGATGACAAGCAATTAACTGGGGGAAACAATATTACCTACAAAACAAAGGTGCCAACATCATTCACTTATAACCAAAGTCAACTTCAACAACATGAAGAGCCCATTTTCAATCCCATTCTATCTTCCTTGAAATTACATGATCTCCATAGGATTCCAAGTCCCCTTTTCAAAAATACCAATAACTGTTGAAATATATTCTTGATTCCTCCTAGAAGCCTATTGATAAAGATCACTTTTGGCCCATACCTAAATTAGACACCTCACCACTTCAAACTAAATTTTTCTTGTTTACAAGAACCCATCAAAGTTTTCAAATCTTTTCTTCTACTACATCAAGGAGTTGAGTTGTGACTTCTTGCAAAAGTTGGTATGGAGATAATTCCTTTAGGGCCTCTAGTATTTCCTTGTCGGGAATAGATACTATCAACTATGCAATCCAAAAGGAAAACTAGAACAAGAATACAAAACTTAGGGAAGTGTTGGGATCCTGGACAAAGAATGGGTTAAGAGGATGTTGTGGGTTTAGGCACATGATAATGGGGGTTCAAGTAGATTAGAAATAAATGAATTCCTATGTAGTTTTCTTATCATCATTCCTAAAATTATTAACAAATCAAAGAGTCTCATGTTGATTTTTACCTCGGGTTTTACATGTATGTTGGAGTTTCCAATTGTGTTGATAATGAATCATGTGAGGCTGATAACTACTAATGATAAAATTGAGTTTGAAACTGAGTGTACCATGTTTATGTAACATGAATGTGTAATCATGGTGATTGATGAAGGTTGTTTGGATATTAAACTTTGAAACTAATTGTGTGGTGTTGATAACTAATGAAGGTTATAAATCTACCCCTCTTATTTGCAAACCAAAGGACTACAACTTTTGTTGAAAACTATACGCATTTTTCACCAAATCCCTATCTCATAGTGAAACTCTCTGCTATGCGAATGAATGCGTTGGAGTTGAGCATGGAAGGAGATCATTGGATTACTATCCATTAATGCATGTCATTAACCAATGAAAGAAAACTCACCAATGATGCCAATGAGTGTCAAGGCACCATGATACATATTGGTAGGGACAAATAAATTTGTTGAGGTTAAGTAACCTACAAGATCTGACAACCAAGGAACATTAATGTATTCCTATTGTCATCAGTGAGAGAACCTACCATTAATGAATGTGTGCATCAAGGTATTGGAAGAAATATCTAGCCTTGAACCCAGATCATGTGTTGATAATTATTGGTCAAGAATCATTAGCGAGAGGGTCTTAATGCACCCACATCAGCTAACCCAAAATATGAAAAATTTTGAAGAATTTGCAAAGGATTAACATAGTGGAAAAGGTTATTGAGGACATTTCTTGAAAGTAACTTGGTTTTCAAGACAAGTCCTTGTCTAACTACCAGTTTCTTGGTTTTAACAATTAGACTTATTTAATATTTACTATTTATTTATTTATTCTCCTACACTACTTGAAAAGAGAGTATCTCTTCAAGTGTAGGCATACTCCCAGTGAAGCGATGTGAATAAGAGAATACTAAATATCCTCATACTCAAACTTAAGAAATAGAATTTAAGGTATATCGGAGTATGAGGGACTAGCTCAATTAATATATATAGTTCCAAGAGTTATTGAATGATGAAGTAATGTTGTATGTCGAGGATTGTTTAGAACCAGGATTCAATGTGATCCACATATTCTTGGTTCTCTAATTCATTAAAAGAAATGCCATGTTCTCCTTTGTCATTTCATGAAAGTATTTCATGGCTTGATGATTGTTGTCTTGAAGGAATGGATGACCTTATGAGAGAGAAGAGAGAAAATCCTTGTTATTTGGTTCCAGTATATTCTCTCCATTGTTTCTTTCTTGTGACTCTTTTTTTTCTTTGGAAGATTGGCAAGGATGATCACAGAAGGATCCTAGATATTCTTATTCTTGATATTTCTTTGCTTCTAGATGTTTCTCATGAATCTCGTGTCTTTCCCTTTCTCCTTAAGATGCAATTACACTCTTGATGGCAATCAAGATTTTCTCTTCTTGAGATGTAGATATGCCTTGGCTCATGATCCAAGATATCTCTTGGAGTATCATTTCCGTTTAGGTATTTTTAGTTTCTTTCCATTGCCATCTGGTAGATCCTGTCAAAACATGGATTAGCATATGGGGCGGGGGGGGGGAGTTCTTACAACACCCTAGAAATGAAAACATTTTAAAGAAACAAACAAAATATGTGGATGGGAAATAAATTAATGGAGAGATCTATCATGTACTTGTAGGTTCTCACATTGTCAAGAATATGTTGACATTAGTTAGCTTATCCTTTCCATGAATCAAACTGAAAGGAAAATAAAACACACTTTTCATAAAAATTAAAAGAGTAACACAAGGTAAAATAAGCAAACTAGATTGTTGGCTCTTGACAATTCCGACTTAGTTAGCTTCAACATAACTTTTTTTTCTAATAAAAACCTCACCAAGTTGGAAAGAGAAAACTCACTTGTAGGAAAAGTAGAAGAAGCAAATCAGATTGCTAGCTCTTGATGATTCTAACTCATTTAGCTTCAACAAAACATTTTTGGTTTGAATCAAACTACACTATGCGACCATCATGACAAGGTCTTGTAGGGAACACCTAAGGTGGTAGCATAGGATCTTACCCCTCATATTAACTCACCTCCTCCTTTGTGACTTAAATTCTAACTAATCCAATCGAAAACACATAGATCACCAAGGTTTTATTCTTCAAGTGCCTCCTCAAAAATGGTGCCAAAATGTTAGGTGGAATAATTGGTAAAACAATTACTCAACATTTACTTGTCAATATGGGGTTGTATATGTAGAGACACTAAATAGTTTGTGTGGGGATTAAAACTATACAGATATGCTATCTTAAGGATTTATCTATCTTCCTAAAAAAGTTTCACACAGGACAATACCAAAACTTGCATCACCATGAGTTTTCGTCAAAGAATCACCTCCTAGACTACAACGATTGAAATACCTTTAGTGGAAATTTTCACTAAATTCAAATATTGAATCCTAACTAAAGGACCACTGAGTTCCTAGTGCTAAACCCTTCTGGACAAATTGACCTTCCATTCCCTTGAGCCTTTAAGTGGAAAAAGGACTCAATAAATTCACTATGGGTTCTAAAATCACACTACAAGAATGGAAATCTAAGGTTTAACAAGAAACTCCTATCAACTAGGTAGCATTATTGTCAAACAAGTAAAAGGAAAGGATGTCTAAGCCTAAATTTTCCTTGGGTTTACTCAACTATTATGTAAACATTTAATGATCTAGATACCAAGTATAGATAGGTAAGTGTGTAGTCTACAGTAAACCATGTTTCACACCACTAAAACATCGATCATATCCATAAATTATAAATCATGAGACAATGCACGTTGATTTCTTTTGTCACAAGGAAGCAACATAGTACTAGTATTGTTTTGAGATCAGATCTAAAACTTAACCAATTTAGAATTTATAAACATTATACAATCCCTATCAATTGAGTGTAAATTAATACCAAGTATCTCTCTCTCTCTCTCTCTCTCTCTCTCTCTTTCTCTCCTCTCTCCCCACACACACACACCACACACATTTATACAAGAAAGATTTGGGGTGAATTGAAGCTAGTTTCCCCAAATATGGCCTGGCAAATCATGATTAATATACAAAGGAAATGATTTGATACATTCTTATCTAAATAAAATATCACAGAGGGTTTATTTTTTATGGAACCATCTAAAAATATCTTGATCTATTACACTTTTTTAACTGATTGCTCACTTTGGGGCCTAGTTGGTCAATGATTGTAACCAAAAATTACCCTTTGAAATTACCATGAATATATCCCAATATGTTCACTTTTTGGAGGAAATTATTGAGTATATTCTATTTGGGGATGTCCTGAACAAAACCCATGTTTTATATTTTCCAAATTCTACTCCATTTTCCTTGAAATCATGCATATTTTTATTGACTCAATTCTTCCTAGCACGAGTTATCCAAATCGTTGATCATTACGAGAAGGTTTCTAAAATTTCCCTTAGTGAGATCTAAATAACATAGAACAATTTCATCAATGCTAGGAACAAAATCCATGTTTTGAAATTCTCCTTAGATTCATGTAGATATGTCAACCCTGGAGGTTGGTTATGAGACCTACATAGGAGTTACAAGAACTAGCTAGACAAAACCATCATTAGTAAAATCAAGAATTATCCTCTTTAATCCATTAAAAATAAAAGTAAATAACAATAATTAACTACTTAAACATTCCTAGGTTTATTATGACACATTCATTGGAAAATAGGGTAATAAAAGCAATGAATGGGTGACAACATGCAGGAAAATGGCTAAGAAAAGATGTTTTGAATGGAAAATCAACAACCCAACACCATATTATGTGAATATTTCCTCTCATTTAACTTATGTTCATGTTTTTCATTATATGTTTTCATGCTACAACATGTGTTTCTTTATACCTTCAATTCTATCTTCCATGTTGTGAGCCTTAACTCAAACATTAGTTAGTTACTCCCATAAAGTTGCATAAAAATTTAGACATGAATTATTGTAATTCTAAGCCTTTATAACACTTTTTCCCCACATTCTAGTGATACATTACTTGATGTTGATTTCCAACAATTTTTTTTTTTTTTTTTTTTTACTTTATTTGCATCATTTTATTTGTAATCAAATTTTCTAAGCTTTGATCCTACACATACTGTGCATGCATATCACAATTTTACAACCATATTTTGACATTAATTATAAGAAAAGATATCACATATAATTTTCTTGAGATGTTTTATATGGATAACAAGGAGTGGAGGAATATGTCACATGAAAAGCATTACAAGTAAAGATTATTTCTTTTAATATTATGTATATTTATTTGCATGTACAAGAGACAATAAATAAATCATAGTAAAGATACAAGGCCTAACATGATTAACACAAAACTAAGAAAATATTGAAGGTGTGAAACAAATTTTAATTGCAGTTTAATATCACGACCCTATGATATAGTCCTTTTGAAGTATTAGGGAAGGTGTAGTGATAATGTCTACATAATTAGTGTACCACCATCTATGTATAAATAATCAATAGTGAATGTGGAAAATTTGAAATTCCATGAGCCTTCCATGTTCGATCTGGAGATAAACAAACATGTCGTACCTACCTTGAAGGAATTATCACTAGATACTCAAATAGAGTTATAAAAATATGGTTTTGGATGAGAATCCCAATAATACTAAATAGGGATAACATGGAATCTATTAGATTAGGTTGAAAGGACAACTTCTAGGTGAGGCAAAATTGTAGTCTAGGGTGAAGTGAGACGAATATTTTCATCACCTTGTTCAAGCAAAATATTTTTGGAACCAAAATCCTCCCTAAATGGTGAGTTATTATTTGGAATGGATAATCATATAAATTTTCACATATCTTGCTACTTTATGGGTGTAAAAATTGGAGGAATAGGCTTGCAAGGCCCATTTTATGGGCATGTCTCATTTTAGAAATTTAGGATCTGAGACCTTTCAGAGTTATTTTGAGGCATCAAATGATACATTTTGGGCTCAAAAATTGGTAAGCATATCTTATATCTCCTTAAATATTTTATATATGACAACATATTTCCAATGATGTGAAAATCATGTCAATCAGAGTTCACAAGTGGAATTTATGCCTTTTGCAAGTCAACTTCCTTGTTGACCTCCATGGCACTGAGGGGATGCCATGTCATCCCCCATTACTAATAGAGGTTGGAATAATGACATGTGTGCTTTTAGCAATGTTATAGAAGTTCCCAAACTTAATACTAAATGAGGATTGAAGTATGCATAAACCTTAAGCTTAGACGACCATCAGACTATGCCAAATATAAAGTATTTAGGATGAGAAGGTTCTAATCTTTTAGCATTGTACTTGTTTCATAGTTCAACATAGCATTTAGGATTGGGATTTGAGAACATAATATAGGAGGAATAAAATCTTTTAGTATGCATTCAAGTTGTGATGTCATAAGTAACTCCATAGTGAGTACACTTTTATTTTTTCTTGCATTTCATAACTAAAGAAAAGAGAGTTGAGGATAAGCCATAACTTTTAACCGGGTTTTCTCGATTTTGGGTTTCAAAGGATACATCTTATATTCATTTTTTTATATTTTAATTATTTTCATAAATTGGAGCAATAAGCTACTGACAATAAATATGAGATCCAATGAAATAAACCTACATAATAAAAAAATTCAACATATATGAGTTCCATTGTTATTAATTATTTGTGTGGAATATCCATGGAAATTTATAGACTAAGTAGAAGAAATATGGATCTTAAGAGACAATCATGAAAAAAATGAGATGATATTTGTAAATTGTGGTAATTTTATTTTAATATTTAAACAAAGATATAGTTACTTGAGGATGAGAAAGAAGGAACGTTAGTGTAAAAATGAGGTACTTGGGCTCAAAGTTGTATGATTTTAAAGTGGAAGAGAAAGTGGTGCTTACATTTTGATGTTTACACATCTTATAAGAAGAGATGACTCAATCTTGTGTTGAAAGAAATCTCCTTTACAATACCAAGACATTGCAATATGCTATGAGAGAAAATGTAGTTGCAAGGTCTCATCAATATAGTCTCATTAATATAGGTAGTAATGTTGTGGTGACCATTTCATATGTCAAAATGTATTGTGGCTAGAGATTCAAGGTTGTAGTAAATTTAAGAGGAAAAGAGAAGGTATAGAAATATTTATTTCTTGTAGCTTGCAATAAATTAATGCCCTACATTGTTCATAAATTATCATAAATGAAATGATTGAAACTCAAACTGTAAATTAAATCCTATAACTAAATTTAAAAGGTAATGAATACCCTAGTAGTGGTCCCTTCCAGCTTCAAGTTTTCGCTGCTAAAAACATATAAGAATGGACATTGCAAAATAAAAATATATAATTCATGTATAATTTCATATCATATAACAAAAAATTTGATGCTTAATTCAAATGGAAATATGACTTTTACAACAATTTCATATCATGTAATATATTCCTTATGAAAGTTTGAAATATCATATTTATACATTACATTCAATATCATTTAGATCCAAGTCTCATGGATTCTAAAACCAACGACAACAACACATTTGAGAACATATCATTTAGATAATCATCCATATCGCCTAGATCTTTCCTTTTTTGAGAAATCTACTTGGGTTTCACCTAGATGGGCTCATTTTACATCAAACCCATGTTTTACTTTTTCTTTATTTTCCTTCATCTTCTTGTAAACCACCTTGCAAAATCAACTTTTTCCATTCTGGCATGGGTTTGAAATATTGATTTAGGATATTTGTGGCTATACGAAATGAAATTTATCATCCACATAAGGGAAATTGTATCATCCACATAATAGAGAAATTCATGTAATGCCACATGAATTTATCTAATGCAATCTCGTTGATATCTCTTGCTCATATTTCACTTATGTGGTTTTCCATGTGTAGTTGCATTGACCACAAATTGGGCTTCTCTCCCGCACTGACCTAGAGGACTCTTGGCTTGAGTTTATAGGTGGATAAGCCTCAATTTCTAATTAGAAATCTTTTTAGAGTCATGATATTGGTCTGTACTATGCACAAACTTGTAGAACTTCAATTCAATTGCATAAATATTTTTGTGGTGACAAAATATTATAGAGAAAATAACTAATTAGACCAAATTCCATAAATAATAATAGAAATGAGCATAAAATGGACAATTTACCTCTAATATTCTTACAATATACAAGTTATATAATTGAGCATGATATTTAAGGAAAAATTAAAAAACTATAATATAAACTAGCTCATAAGTATAGTATTTGGATGAATTTTAGGATAGAAAAGTGACAAAAAGAAAGAAAAATGAGAAATCAACATCTTTCCTATGCTGAAGTTATTGCATGTCTTCTTGCAACCATAATTTGTACTCTACTTCCTCTAACAAGAATTCAAAATTGTTGACCCATTTTCTCCTAAACTCTTTTTGAAGCATTGAACAAAATATTAAGTCCTGAGGTTGAGGCTTGTATCTAACTTCTTGCCCCATTCAACTTTGTCCTCAATATTTTATTTTGATTCTACCTTGCCTACTCCGAATTTACCATTTCCAAGCCTTTCTTGCTAACAAGTTCTTCTGGGCTTCCAATTATTCCTTATCTCTCTGTAATTGAGCAATATTGGCTTTCAACACCTCATTTTTATTTTTACTATGATCTTTAAGGAGTTCAAACTCCTTGAGATTCCTTTCAAATCTTTAGATAACTACAACTAGAAGTCGTCAACTTGAGCCTTTAAGCTATCAAAATATTCTACCAAAGCTTTAGTTACTTGCTTATCATGTCCCTAAATTTTTTGTAAGAAAGGCAACCACCCAACTCTTTGAAATTGCTTCATACATTTTAGATAAGCATCTAAGATTTCAATTCCAATTGAGTCATGCCTTAATATAGATCCCATATCTCAAATTGTAGAGTTAGAAATAATTTTGACTAAAAAAATACACTTGTCACAAGGAAAAATAAAAAACAAAAGTAGTGAAGACATGGAAAATTTATGAAATCACTCTTTTATAATGCATGTTGATATATAATTTTGACATGCATATATATACCCATTATTTAGAGTGTTTGATATATCGAAAACATATACTTAGGATAAGTTTTTGCATGTATAATTTAGGAAATTTCATATGTTCTTAAAAACTTTGGCATAATGATAGGATGATTTTTAGGAAAAACTGAGTAAATGTATATTGAATCTATTATTTTCCCATCCTTCACACACTTCATAATTCCAAATTAAAAAATGATTTAAGAAGTTAATACCTCCTCATTTTACCTATAGTTAGAAAATTGGTCATCTTTGAAGTTGGAGTTGAAACATGATTGTGTTTGAATGTTGGTTTTGCTGCTAAAGCTAGTTGATTTATTGTTGCATACTCTAGAAGAATTTTGGAGATGAAGGATTCTACTATTGATAAATAATATTGAGATGTGTATGAAGATGATTTGTGTTAGGTCCCTATAATACTAGTGATTACCCCCTTACTATTGTATTTGTATCCCGTATTAATATTGTTGTGCCCCTATTGTCCCCATATTGTTATTATTGTGCCCCATAGAATCCCTCTATTGTTATTTTTGTGCCTTTATATTATTATTGTTAGGTCAACTGGGTTATATTGTGACTCCTTAGACTCCTATATATAGAAAGGAGGTTTTGTCATTTGTATCATCCAAGAATTGTTCATTTATGTAATGTAAAGGAGGTTTCCCCCTCGAAGAGGCTGACTTCTAAGGCATTGATCTATCTTTTCTATCTTTTCTTGAGATGGTTTCATAACATTTGGTATCAGAGCTTTGGATTCTAGGGTTTCGCTGCTCCAAACAGGTCATCGTGCCATTTTTGCTATAACATTTTTCTGTGACGTTTCGGAAGTCGCAAAAAAAACACATTTGAGAGGAAATCGCGTTGAACCTTGGGTCCGAATTTCAGAGCTTTTTGGGCAATATTTGCGAAGATATGATCTGCGGAAGTTGGTCTTTTTGCAGACTCCTGAATTACAATCAAAACAGGTGACCTGGGGAAAATCATCATAACTTTCTCTCTGAGCATCGGCTTGGAATTGGGTAAGAAGGTACAGAAAGAGGACGGATGTTAGTTTCTTGTGTGCAGGTTTCAGATCCAAAGGTTGAAACAGTGATGCGTGGCACGTCGTACAAGTTCGCTCTACTGAACTAGTCTATAATCAAGTCACTGTGGGAGATTTGGTATAACTCTTCATTGGAGAATCTAATTGGGGTCAAACTGGTGGCATTGGAAAGAGGACACGGGGGGATATTGTAGGTCACACTTTCAGAGCTTAAATATCTGAAAGTACAAAGTTATAGTCGTTTCAAAATCGAGCTCCTAAAATCAAGAAAAAGCAATATGAGGAAGTTTGATGGCAAGGATGCGGTAAATTGGATACGTCAAATGGAGCAATATTTTGATCTACATGGTGTACCACTGTTACAAAAAGTATGTATTAAATCTTCATATTTAGAACCGGATCAATTTTTATGGTATAAAGGGCTTTGTTCTCGTAAACGACTTGTTACGTTGTCAATTCTCACAGAGGAAATGATAGCACATTATGAGGATACAAAGAGCAACACCTTCTTTAGAGCAACACCACAACAATTGGAAAGAGTAAAAGGGCTTTGTGACATACTAGAAAGTAAAATTATGGCAACAACAAATTCTATCCCTCACAGCTATGAAGATGGAAGTGTTGTTTCTCCTAGCCTTCTACAACCTACAAGGGTTACACCACAACAATTGGAAGAAAAAAGAGAAAAAGGGCTTTGTTACAATTGTGATAGCAAATGCACTAAAGGTCATAAGTGTGCTAAGAAGAATTATTTTACATAGAATATGAAGAGGAGGAAGAAAAGGATCAAGAAACATCAAAAGAAGAGGATATATGCCAGGACCCCACCCCAGAGAAAGAAGAAATCAATCAGACCATATCTTGTAAAGCATTGGCAAGAA
>APFE030916739.1:344373-358517 GCA_000404065.3 Pinus taeda | reverse complement strand
ATTAAATAAAATTAATTAATAAATTTCAAGCCGACAGTATGTTCCAATTTTTTTTTACCTTATTAGTATTTATTTCTCTCCAGCAGCTCATCTTGTATCATCATTCTTAAAAGTCCTGATGATGGATCCCAGTTGGGATTTGAAACGTTGGCAAAAAGATGTTTATACTGTGGGTTCTCGTTGGCAAAAAGATGTTTATACTGTGGGTTCTCCGGTTACTGATCCAAAAATTGAAAACCACAGATCTCTTAAATCCAAAATGATATTACTCGTCGAGACAAATCTGACACAACGAAAATCATCCTATTTGGAGTTGTAGAAATGGAGTTATGAATTTTTTAATTTTAGAAGTAGGTTTGCACAAGAAGAATTAGGGTCGGCTTGATGATAATAAGCCATGTGACAACTTGTCAAGCCCTATTTGGACATTTTGACGAAGCCTTATTATGGATATAAACAAAAGGTGAGGAGAGTGTCAGCATCAAATATCATCATACATCTTTGAAATTAAGGCAAGCTCAAGGAGAGGACAAAACATGGGAATTGATGTCTTTTTGGAGAGAAATTGTGTCCTCAACTAGGTTGAGGTACCATAGCAAGACACTTGTGGGTATATAGGTAAGTTCTATGTAGTTTGTGCATTGATTATAGGTTTGAATTGAGAATAGAGACAACCACAATGGAAGAGGGCGTTAAGGATTCTTTAAGGGTATTTTTTATGAGGGTTTACCTCTATTTATGAAGCTGCAAGAGACTGAAGTAGGTTGCAAGCCTTACTATCTCTAGAATAGGGATACGTGAGGGATTAAAGGGTTGAACATGTGTCTCAAGGAGCAGCGTGATAAAGGAGGAAGCTCAGGAAACTAAGTAACAACAATTAATGGAGATTTTGGTGGAGAAAAGAGGAGTTGTAGTAGTAAGCTATCAACCCTAACCAGAACCAAAATATACAACAACCATATAGGTCGAAGACAAGGTATGTATTGATGGTTGTTAGATTATTTGATGCAAGGGATGGTGTCCATGTGTGGAAAAAATTTGTAGAATCCTACTGGAGCCATTTGGAGGACTTTTCCTGATGGTTGAAAGTCACTTCTAGGAGCATATCTTGTAGTTCGTGTATTGGGCATCATTTGTTTGTTGGAGGGAAATGCGTTGATAGCCCAAAGTAGTACATGACTAGCAGTCCTAAAGTATTTGTGATAGCTAAAGTTTGCATGAATTCATTGAGCCTATGTGTAGATCTTTGATGGACGAAAGAGGCCACTAGATGATAGATTGGAGCTCAGGTATTGGCTAGCCTAGAGAGAATGTTGGATCAACCTGTATTCATAGCAGTAATAGTGACTTGCAACAATGATAGGTGGAGGCCCTCCCAGAGACTCTATGTGTTGTCCTTTGATGGACTAAGGGGCAACTATAGAGAAGAACAGGAGCGAACGACCGACAAGACAAGATATGACATAGAGTCTTTAGAATGATTGTCATTGTAGCTTGCATTCCATAAACTATTGCGTTATTCGGATTGGTTTAATATAATGAAGATTGGGTTGTACATTATTGTACAATGTTTTGTTAAAAATTGTGTATACTTGTGCATATGTTATTTACTACGTTATATTTTCAGCAATGCAAAGTAGTTTTTGTTGAGATTCTTGGTTTGGTAGCATCAGAGATTCTAAGATTCTATCTTAGACCCAAGATCATGGAAATTCAACAAAAAGTTGATGAGATGTGTTTAATAATTTAATTTTCAATTAAATCACTTGCATTAAATGTCAATTCAGGGTTGCATACTTGTGAAGTAGACTTGCACAATATATGCTAGGAATCAACTTTCAATTTCAAAAGGGAATTCTACCCTATTGAAAGAATTTTCAACATTGAAATAAAATCTATTCATGAAAAATATCTAATATGAGTATGCATACACTTTATTTTTCAAAAGTCTCAAATTTGAAACTTGGAAAGCAATATTTTAGTCTATGGAATTGAAATGAAAATTGACATGAAAATAAGTATATTCTAGTGACAATAAAGTGAATATATCTTATTAATAGGAAATTAAATATATTGTAATGACTTGAAAGTAAATTTAAACTATTTAAAGGAAGCCTATTCTGAAAGTCGTGAGGGATCAATTGAAATTACTGACGTGTGCATTGCCAAATTAGGATCATCCTTGAATATCTATGAATCTAAAAGCAAACAAATTAATGAAATGAATGGATTGGAAAGCAATGAATCTACGAAATGAAATAAATAACGCTTGACCTGCAAAAGAACATAAATGGTATGAGAAACAAAACATTTAGTCAAAAGACTCGAAGTAAATGAAAAAGAAACTAATCTATCTTGCAAAAATAAAACATTAAAATACACTCATACTCATCAATTGGTCATCATGAAGTGCATGAGAGGTTGAAAGTTGAGAAAACTATTGTTCAAACACTAGAGTTCAACATGAAGGCACAACCATATCAAAGTGAATTATAATGGTATTCATTACATCAATAATAAGCATAATGCCAATACTTTACATCCAAAAATCTACACTGAAGCATGAGCATAGCTCCCAAAATTTTTACACCTTTTGAGAAGACAAGGCACTCCTATTTATACAAAAAATAAGATAACTAATTCATAAATTTAGATCCACAAATATCTCACGTGGCTACAACCATGTGTTGACACCTAGCAATTAGCATTTCTTCATATCCTCTCACAAATCTCTCCTATCTTTGATAGGAGACACTTATGAAAACTACCATGATCTTTCTCCATGAAATATGCTTGACCAATGATATCAAATCTTCCTCAAATCTTTGGGAGTTTGAAGAGGAAATTCGAATTTGAGTCTTGGAGGCCAAATATGACTATACTAGAATCTTCAAATATGCCTATACACACCACAAAACTCATCCATATTTTATATATAAGTGAATATATGATATTTTTCTAATATTTAACCATAAATTCACTCAAAATACTAAAATAAATGTATTGGAAAATAATGTGTCTAAACACATATTTAATTATGAATATGGTCTTAGTGCATGGTTATGGAGTTGTCGAATAAGGTAAATTCTAGAAAAATGTGAAAGAAAAGTGGGTGGAATGAATGAAATTTTGGAGACCCAACAATATGTGCATGATGATTTTCTAGAAAGGCTACAAATTTGATTTTTGTTCGATAGGAAGAGATAAATTTGACATTACAAAATTGATGATTGGAAAGTCTATTGTTGATGTTGATTTCCATTAGATTCTTCTAGAAACAAAAGTGTCCAAAATAGAGCCCTCTATAAGAACAACTTTTGTTGAATGAAAGAAAACTATATTGCTTCTTGGAGGAATAAAGAGGTTGTTGAGTGATGGAGTTATATGTTGTGGAAAATTTGATGATCCCTTCTTCTTGTTGAACCAACAAATACATGTAGAATTTATTGAACAACTTTTCCAACAACTTGGTTTTCAAGGAAAGCTCATCTCTAACTATGCCATGATCTTGGTTTCAATAGTTAGACTCATTTTTCTCTTTACTTTTATTTTTTTCATTTATATTTCTGAACTTTCCAACTCTACTTATAAAAAAGAAACATTTTCTCAATTGTAGGAGTATTTCCAATGAAACCATGTGAACAACAAGATTACAAATATGCTCATATTCAATTTTACAAGATATGGTTGAGGAATACCATAATATTAGGAGCCAAATGCTTTGATTGAGATAATGTCAACAATTGTTGAAGAAGATAGTGGTTTTGCGACCTTATGGTTATCTAGAACCAATTTTCAGTGTAGTCATGATTCCCTTAGTTTTCTTGTTTATTAACACCACTTTGTGAGTCCTCCTTTATCATGCAATGCATATATTCTACTACTTGTTAATTGGTCTCTTGAATGCATAAATGTTCTATTAATACCCGTGGTAGAAATTCCTTGATCTTAGGTTCTAATCTCTTTTATCCATAATATGTTTTCTATGGTTGTTTGACTTCTACTAGGTCTTCTTCATGATCTTGCTCATAGAATTTTCAGACTTGTATCACTTCTTAGAGTTCAATTATGTTCCTAAATGTTTCCAAGATTTTATACTCTTGAGTTGTAGAGATGCTTCCAACTATTGCTAGGATTTGAGAGATCCTTTGATTACCATTCTTCTTTACTAAATGGATTCTTGAGAATGCTTAAATTTATCTTTCCTCTCTATAATATCTAACTCTACAAATGGATTATATCAAGGGGTTCTTACAATACCCAATAATGATTGAAATAATAATTAAAGCAAATGAATTAAAACTAATTGTAGAATCCAAGCATAGCACACTTGCATGAAAGTAACAATCAAGGCTTTGGAGAAATCCACGATAGTGGTCATGCTAGTTCTTTTGACCTTTTGTATTATCATTTGTCACCCCCTAAGTCATGCAATTTAATGAAAACCTACCTACCTACCTAGGCTTTAATTTGTTTAGCATCTCCCTCGAAATGACACCAAAATTGTTGGGAAAATTATATGATAATTTCTATTATATTTAATTTCAACCTGAGGATCATAAGTTTGTTAGATCCATGTATAGCATGTGTAACGTCAAAGATTCTATCTTAATTACAAATAAAATTATGCAAAGAAAGTAATGTAATAAAAGTGATAAATTGTTGGAAAGAAACACTAAGGAATGTATCATTGGAACATGGGGGAAATAAATGATATAAAGGCTCAAAGTTACAATATTTCATGTATAAATGTTCATCCAACTTTGCAGGAGTAGCTAAATAATGTTTAATTCCTTCAATTAGTATTTCCTTTAGCTTGCAAGAAATTAACACACTATATTTTTCATAAAGTATTGTAAATGAAAATACCAAAACTCAAAATGTAAATTAAATCCTATAGCTAAAAATAAAAGGTAGTGATTACCCTAGATGTGGGCCCTTCTTTCTTTAGGTATTTTCTACTAGGAAAGAATGTATAATAATGGACTTTGCAAACTCAAAATATATAACTCATGTATATGCATAGTAATCAGAACTTTGATACATCATTTTTTTGCATCTAGACGAATCCACAACTCATCCACTCCCATACTCACGTGACATGGGGTTGATTCCAACTGCTACCACTTTAATCTCTAGGTGTGTATGCGTACCCATTCTGTATGCACAAGTGAATTAGGGAGATTCAAACCACATACATTCTCACACACAATACTTCAATTACACGACCATCGCCAGTTGAATTACCCCCCAAGGGCTCAAAACTTTGATATCCTAATTCAAATGGAAATATGAGTTTTACAACAAATTGATATCATGTCATTTGTCTCTTATGAAGGTTCTAAATCTCATAGTTATCATTACATTCAATATCATTTAGATCCATGTCTCATGTATTCTAAAACTAGTCATAATAGCATATTTGATAAAATCAAGTTTAGAGAATCATTTTATCACCCAAATATTTTTGTTTTTGATAAATAGGCTCATGTGTCACCTAAATGGAATCGTTATGCAAAAAAACCATATTTGTTATTTTAGTTTCCTTCTTCTACTCATAAATCACCTTGAAAAATCACCTCTTTCTATTCTAGTGCTGGTTTGAAATTTAGTTTTGGGATATTCATGGATTTATGAAATGAAATTTATCATCTACATAAAATAAATTTTATCATCCACATCATAGATAAATTCATGTCATGTTGCATGAATTTCTCTAATGCAATCTCATTAATATCTTGTGCCCATTTTTCACTTACATGGTTTACCACGTGTAGTTGTGTTGACCATAGCTTTGAATTATCTCCTACACTGACCTACTGGACTCTTGTCTTGATCTAATGGGTGGATAAACTTTAATTTCTTATTATACACCTTCTCTAGGTTTTCATCCTACCCTGTAGTGTGAACAAACTTTTAAAACTTCAATTCAACTACTAAAATAATTTAGTGGCTACAGAATATTTCAGAGAAAATAAATAATTAATCCAAATTGCATAAAGAAGAATAGAAATGAGCATAAAATTAAAAAAAATACCTCTAATATTATTCAATACACAATTTATATAGCTAAGCGTGATATTTATTGGGAAAAGGATATAATAAGATGTAAAGTAGCTCATAGATATAGGCTTTGGATGGAAGTTTAGGATAGGAAAGTGACAAAAAGATCATGTTTTGAGGAGTCAACACAACATCCAAAGGAGAAGGTGGAAAAGACCCAAAGAAACATTTGAAAGAGGATTTACTATTAAAAGAATGGAACACTCTATTATAAGAGTGTTGAATATAAATTATATTTTCATCCTAGACCTCTAGATGCTTCTAATTGAACCCCTCAAAAGTTGAACCATTTTCCCTTGACCACTTCTACCCATCCATATGTCTATTTATGGAATGTTTTAAATCTCTTTAACTTGTTGTCCATATTTTCCCAAAATGTATTCCAAAATTCACTGATAAATCTATTATCTTGTTTGAAATGATGCTCCTTAGTATCCCAAAGTACACTCAAACCTATTCAAATAAGATGTGTGCTACTTCTTATACTTTGATTGTTTTTATAAAATGAATAATAATGCACATTTTGATAAAATTATAAAATACTATGAATAGAGAATGATGTCCTTTCCCGGTTGCTGGAGAATAACATACAAAATACATGGAAATGATTTCCCAAGGTTGAGTGGGTACATGTAAAGGATTGTGTAAACTTTTCTTTTTATTACTAAGCTTGTTAATACAACAAAGTATGAAACCTATATTATACCAAGCTACATATTCGTATATATTGGGAAATACACATACCTTTTGAAATTGGAAATTTTTTTCCCATCACCCAAATTTCCTTTAAACTTGGAGATTTTCATACTCTTTGATAAGATACAATATTTGACCTATGGGGAAACAAAGTTGTTCTAGCTTGTAGAGAAACTCATTCTAGAGATGATAGTATTCCTTTCTATCACCTTCTTCTACATGAATTTGGCCCTATAGAAATTGAAACACCAATTTAAAGTCTTCATTTTATATGTATACCTTTTTGTATGCAACATGGGTAAAAGGATCCATGTGCATAAGAGTTACCAAAGATATATATTATATGTGGGTGGAATTAAAATCATGTCTCCCATTTTATTATTTCTCTCCTTCTTATAATTGATTACTAGATTAAAGTACTAAAAAATCCAATCCACTTGTAAATTTCTAGTTTTCTAAAACTTACTTTAGGATTACAAATGACACAATGGCTAGTGATTAATGTAATTAATTGTAATCCTAAATTTATTAATGTGGTTAATTGTAATTCCACTTAATCATCAATCCTAGGAAGAGGGTATCTATTCCTGAGAGTGATCTTTTTCAAAGCTATGTAGTTGATGTAGATTCACCTAGTCCTGTCCTTCTTGGGTGCTATGATGGTAGGTGTCCTAGACGGTGAGGTGCTTGGTAAAATTACTCCCTACTATAGTAGTTGTTGCAATAGTTTCTTCACCTTTTTTCTTCTAGAATATACTATCTATATAGTGCAATATTTGGTAATGGGGAGTCAAGAAATAATTGTATCTTCTATTCCACTTCACTCTTAGATTGTAAGGCTCCTGTAACACTCTATAATACATCTACAATAACTCCTTCAACTATTTCTTTTTCTCTTTGGTATATCCCTCCAAAGACACCTTTACTCCTACAAATTTATCACCTAGTTGATTCTCTCTTAGGAGAAGAAATTCATACTTCTTAGTAGAATTAATCAACCTTTTGGAATGGTTAGCACTTGCTAAAGAGATATCTTATTTTACTTTGTGTGCATTTATGATGAAACAATTCCCATCTTTGATCAAATGATACCAGTTTCTCTCCTGATGAAGATCTCATCCTCATATACATGTAGGGGATTTCAAAAAATGCACTACACACATCAAGGGGTACTAAATCAAATTCCATTTCATTAGTAAAATTTACACTTACATGAAATTTTAACTTTTATTTTTTCATGACCTTGAGCTCTACATTTTGTTTACCCATATCAATGGACCTGGGTTAGGATGATCATGAACGTCTAATCCAAGCTTGCTAACTATATAGACTACTTTGAGGTTGACCTACAAAATAGAATTTAATATAGTATATATCTTGGTCCTTTTGTCCTAAATATTATAGTGGAATAGTTTTATCATCTTCTATTCCTTGTGATGGAGACTACTCATATTTACCTCCTCCTATACGAAAGTGTAGACAATATTCTCATCCAAATTTAAGTTGCTCTCTACAGGGTTGCTTGAATCCATGGAAATTAGGTTCTTCTTCATGTCCTTATTATAGTTATTTAGGTTCATCTTTGGATGTATCTTCCAATGCTTATATTTAGTGTGAGAATCAATATTACAATGGTTTCATTGGTTGTTTATATCCTTTCATTGATGTGAAATAGCTATCATTTTCTTAAATTTTCCTAACCACTTCTTATTTTTTTCCTTGCAAGTGTATTGATGATCTTCCTATTTAGAACCACTTGTATAATTTTTCTTATGTCCTTTGTTCTCTAGGTTTTTTTCTTATGTGTAGGATCCATTAACAATCCTTAGTTTGAAGAGCATCACTTACTTTCATAAATAGCTACGTAAACCCCCAAGGTAACTGGTGAGAACATTTGATTTATTGGGAGAGATACCCAACATGTTTTTCATCTTACAAAATTTGGTGGTGTATTCTTGCATATTTTTACCCTACCTCTACCTAAATTTATGCCAATAGATCGATTGGTCCACTACGTAGCATATAGGGTAAAACTAGGACTTGAAACAAGGTTTTAAACACCTATAACTTAGTCATTAGTGGATCATCCTCCCACCTAAATGTCTCCATGTATATTTCCCACCAATTTAAAGGATGGTCCTCTAGTTTCACTCAAGTAAATGAAATGTTCCATTGTTTGTCTATATTATGGACACTAAAATATAGTTCCAACTATTGAAATCAATGATTCAACTTAACAACATTAATATAACGTTGATATGTGTCATAATATAATGAATTACGTAGAGAATTGCTAGTATATCTTCACACATCACAATATACACAAATCATTATACAATAATATACACTTTGACTCATAGAAGAAGAGAATGAAGAGGCAAGTAATGATGAGACTAGTAACAAGTATATTATATTATGAAAAATAAAACACTAATAAAATCCTACCTTTATATGCATAATATCATGCATTTATATTCAAAATATGTGGAAAATTAGTTACAAGTACTTTATCTACCCTCATTGATAAATCTAACCAATGGTCAACTGAATGACATTGTATATTTGACTAATCCTTGCAGTCGAATAACTTTATATTTGGTTGGTTTTTGCATCTAGCTAGAAAATTTGACTGGGCCCTCTAACATTTCCCACGTCCTCAAATCCTTCTTTGTCCTAAATAAGAGGGAAATTTGGAGTTACAATTAAAATATTAAGAAAATTCTAAATTTTGGAGACTATGGTGTATGAGTCATTTAATCTAGATCGTTAATGGTGACTTTGGTGGTATAAGTTGGATTTCTTTCTTTGTATTCAACTAATATTACAAAATTTAATTGGTAATCATTATTGCTATATGATATTGGTTTCTCTCATGGTCCACTAGCAGGAAGGATGATTTTCAGCCCCCAACACTTCTATAGATCCTTAGTGATTTTAGTGACTAGCATATGGAACTCCATTTCTTTGAGTCTAGTGGAGAGCTAGATATTATCTAGTTAGTACAGAGGTACATCAAGTGGAATTTGACCTTACTAAGGGTTGGTAGTCTTCATCTAGTGCTATTGGAATGAAGTTAAATCTACATTTTCCAATGATGCTAATCAATTTTTTATAGCTAAGACATCACCAAAATGCATTCTTTTATTTATGTAATGTTTCATTCCTAACTTCTACTGCTTGCTAGAATTTGCAGTTAGGAAAGGCCTACTCAATTGGTTGTTGGGTCTTCTTAAAGTACAAATGTACTAAAGATCCAACTAGCATGGCGGATATTGACTACAAAATTTCTACAAAGATTGAAAATTGTAGATCACTCAGTTACTTTCTTTTTACTACAAGTAACACTATTTTCACGTGACCTTTGATTGTCCAAAGATCATTCTTATAACAAATTCACATGAATTATCATGACTACCTCTATTGTTATGCATACTATTGGCTTATGCAATCAAACTCTTTTCTCACATGTTTTGATCAATTATTTGTTGGATTGAAAATAAGTGTCAACTATTTTTTATCAATGCTTGCCTTTGATTGGAATTTGATGGTCAACTATCTATTGTATAATATTGATGATCCCAACTTTATACACATGTTGATTCGTCAGTCATGGTACTTTTACTTGTGATTTTTGGGTTTCTTATACTTCTATTTTTACTATATTCTTTTGAGGCAAAAATATTTGATTTGATGAAGTCCCTAGAGCATCTCTTTGTGTCTAACCCAATTGATCAACTAATGCTCTTCTTGTTGTTCATTTCATACTTTTTATTGAAGTTTCTTTGTCTAGTTGAAAGGATCACCTATTGTATCATGTGTCAACTCCTTATCTTTGGTGGTGGAAGGTCAAGACACTAATGTTATAGTAGTGAAATTTGAAATCTTGGCCATGGTACAAAAGTAGCTACCATAGATTGTTGAGGGGTAGGCATGTCTGAGTGTTATTCTATGTACAAACAATAAATATATGGTGTTATTTTCTAATATTTATTTTTAAAATCATTCCAATATTCTAATTATCTCTCATCCCTTACATAAATTCTTTTAAGTTGAACTACATAATCCAATTTATTAGGAATGGAGGCATTTTGTATAGTTTCTAAGTCTAGACTATACTTCTCTTGAATTTTTTTAACTAGTCTAGTTATATTAACCAAGTAAGTAGATGCAATCACTACTTCAACATGTGCACTTTTTCCCTCTTGAAACCATTGATGCTCTTGCGCCAATAGTTTTTATTCCACTTCCTTTTATTCTTTAATATGTAATGTTAGGGAATCACATGCATGAATTGGAAGTAATGTTCCTTTTGTTGTTCAAATATTCCAGTAAGGCCTGCTAAACTTCTAATCAACTACATGTAATAGAAAAAATCATAGGTTAATTGGTGAGTTGATTATTGTTTTCTTGATTGAATAATGTTTAGTGGGGAATTCAATTGATTATTGTTGTCCAAGCTTTTTCATTCTTTCTTCTTTCTCAACCATAGTTGGGTTCACTAATGATGTTTCTCATGCCAAATAAATTGGGAAATAAAACAATCAAGGTATTTTTATTTTTATTCTACTTGAGCATGATATTTTTATTTTTGATGTAGTGGCCATAGTGTCAATTTTTTCTTCTTTTTACTCATCTTCCTTTTGTTTTGATTCCATTCTCATTATCATTTGGATGTTGACTATGATTTTATTCTTCAATTCCTCAACAATCAGTTCCCATACTTGTTCTAATTCCTCTACAAATTACGATTACATGCTCTACTTCAACATTCATCACTATTTTTATTTTGAATTCCCATGCCCAGTTATCTCTAAAGGCACTTATTGAACCACTTCTTCCAGTTGATTCTTCATTCTAGGATCATCAAATTCAAGTTCATTCATACCTTGTAAAATAGTCTTCCAATCAATGTTTATGTTGACCCTAGTTGTGTCAACTAGTTCTTCCACCTTCCAGGTCAGCCTCCTAGTAGTCAAACATGTATTCAAGGAGCTTAATGTTGATACATCCATTACTAAAAATGGGGTGATGTATAGGGTGATTTCTTATTCCTTTTCAATTTCATGATCCTTTAACGACATCAAATTCAATTTTGGGTTTCTCAACAAATGGAGGAATGGGTACAATATTGTGACATTGGCATTCAAATTCCCTAAAAGAGTGAGACCTAATTGAATAATAGGGAATATCATTTAGTTATATAAACCACACTACGGTAAAATCAAGAATTAGCTAAATGTGAGCTAACATGGTAATTCTTCACTTATATTTTGTGCCTCTCCATTAAACATTGGCATTTTTTAATGTGTTTACCCATTATTTGAATATGTGTTAAGGTGACATTTCTATAGTCTTCCCTTTACAAAGAGATGTAAAGAAAAAAATTTGAACATTATGGGGGGCACAAGTATACTAAGCATGGATTCCAAAATTGAGTAGAATTAATTCTTAGTAATCCAAATTAAGAGATATGGATATCTTAGAGCCTTACTAGAATATTAACATTTTTGGTAATTCGTTTTAAAGTTGATTGGTTCAATACTTTACCATATTCAAATATATTTCTAATAACCTCTAGCATATTCAATTTCATATTTGATGCCTTGTTGGTTGATGTTAAGCATGAACACACAAGATTGAAGACCACTTAATATGTTTCTCTAAAACTCAATTGGTGATCAACCCCTTGGAGTTATTTATTGGAGATCCCTCATAAATTTCTTGATCCATTTTGATGGGTCAACCATGTTTGGAATAGGTTCACCTTTATTGGGTATCCTATTAATTCAATAAATGAGATATCTTGTAATGTGTATTTACCTATTGAACTATAATTGGTCTTGGTGATACCCATTAATGGTAATTTTTCTTTCTTCCTCCTATCCTTCAAAACATGCAAATTTTAGTGCATTCAAATATTTGAGATTTATTAAGATATAGAAATTCCTTCCTACATTTGCCAACAACTATAGTCTGCTTGGTAAAATTAATCCAAAGCTTTTCCTAGTCAATTTCCTCCATTCATGCGAATGGATAATTTTCATTTTGGTTTCTAATTGGGATAGTAGAGTTTTATCATTCCTATTTTTGGTATTGGGTTCATCTAGTACCTCACTTGTTCGAATTTGTCCTTTAATTTTAGAGCCATATCCTCACCACTTTGTTATTTTCTAATTGGTGAATGCATATAGGGGTTGGAGATGTCAGTAGTAAGGATGTCAATCATATGGAGATGAATTTTTCTTGTAATCCATTCACATGGTAAATTCCTATGGGGCTAAGGGATCTCATTTATAGGTGATCTTGGGGAGGATATAGTTTGGTCACCTATGGAAATGGGATTTTGATGGCTCTCCTCATTAATTTCATCCATTAATTAGTTTTTATATAAATGTTCTTCCCACTCTATATTTTTTCCGCATGTACTTTAGTACATTTTGTCAACTAAGTCAATTGGTCAACTTGGTTGACTTGGTACTTGTGATTAATTTGAAGACTAAAGTTGACTCTTTCATTTTCTTATATTTTATTTACATTGCCCATTTCTTTCTAATTTTCAATTCTAAAAGTTTGGTTTATTTCTCTTTTACAATTAATTCATGTAATTTTACCAATTTTGTTTCTTTCGTTCTTGATTTGTTTTTTATCACTTGCTTGACTACTCCTTTATTCACTCACTTGATCTATGTTTAGAGTGGTTTTGTAGTTGATCTATTACATTCTCATTTAATTTCTCCTTTATTCTTTGAAAAAAATCCTGAGATATTTGGCATGTGTTAGAGTCGGTCTGGTCAGTCCTCCCTCAGAGATCAAAACTCTTTATGCATTTCATGTTTAGGTGTCTCGCTCCATTCTCCCAGTCGCATTCCGCTAGGGGCATGCCATAATCTGATGGAGAAGGTCATTATAGTCATTCCCCCTCATGTCTGGCTATTGCTCGCTCAGGTCTTTTGTCAATAATCATCAAATTCCATGACAATCAAGGTCTGGTCCTTTAAAGGACAAACGTCACTTTCGAGGTCTAGGTCTAGGAATTCATCAATTTGGTATTTGAACATGTCTAGTAAAGCCATGCAGGCTAGAGTGAGGCCCTTACACAGTTATGGTTCAGAGAGTTTCATCGTCATGCGGATAGACTTCAACTCTTCTTCAAAACTTTGTTTTGAAGAAAAGTCAAACAGTGTCACTTATGACAAAATTTTCAAAAAAAATTCGCCAGTTGATTTTTCAGATGCAGTCATGGTTTCCATGGCCAAATGTCCTGTCGTGCAATCCCGGCAAAGAGTACCGAAAATTTCATCATTTGAGCTAAAATTTCAAAGGGAAAGTGAAAATCAGTGTGTTTTAAAGTTAGTGAAAAAGTGCCAAAACATAACATTAGAAAA
>APFE030916739.1:301431-328936 GCA_000404065.3 Pinus taeda | reverse complement strand
TCTCTAACTTGGTGCCCGTAAGGAAGAAGACAGGTGAGATTCGCTTATGCATTGATTTCAGAAATCTCAACAAAGTTTCATTGAAGGAAAACTATCCACTACCCAAAATGGACCATATACTTCAGCGAGTAGTGGGAGCATCTCATATGTCACTTCTTGATGGTTATTCCGGATATAACCAAGTTTTTGTCCATGAGGATGACCGAGACAAGACAACGTTCACCATTCCATGGGGAACCATTCATTACACAAAAATGCCTTTCGGTTTGAAGAATGCGGGGGCCACATTTCGGTGTGCTATGGACTTGGCTTTTGCAAATGAGAAGGATGTCTTTTTGGTGGTGTATTTGGATGATTTGACGGTGTTTTCTAAATCTGATGAAGAGCACATGCACCATCTTAAAACCGTCTTCCTATAGTGCAAAAAATATGGCTTGTCGATAAACCCAAAGAAGAGTTTGTTTGCCATGGAAGAAGGAAAACTACTTGGGCACATTATCTCAAAATATGGCATCCGTATTGACCCAGCACGGGTGCAAGCAATTCAGCAAATCGATTTGCCCCGGAATAAAAAAGAGATACAATCATTCAATGGTAAGATAAATTTCCTACGCCGCTTTGTACCCAATCTTGCTGAGCATCTAAGAGAGATGAAAAACATGCTTAAGAAGGAAAGCCAAGTGAAATGGACAGAAGAGGCAGTAAAATCTTTCAATTTGGTCAAATTGGCTCTTTCCTCAGCACCAGTTCTAGTCAGCCCGGACTACACTCAGGATTTCATATTGTTTTCATTTGCTTCGGAGCATATTATGGCAGCAGTATTATTGCAGAAGAGAGATGATCATGAAAGACCCATTTCATTTTTCAGCAGAGCTATAAGAGACGCAGCTTTAAAGTACAACATCATTGAGAAGCAAGCCCTTTCATTTGTGAAGGCATTGAAATATTTCCGGGTGTATATTCTACATTCTCACATTTTGGCCTATGTTCCTAACTCTGTTGTAAAAGATGTTTTAGTGCAGGCTGATCCGGAAGGAAGAAGAGGCAAGTGGATTGCAGCCTTGCTAGAATATGATGTGGAAATCAAGCCCACAAAGCTAGTGAAAGGACAGGGATTGGCGAAGCTAATGGATGAATCAAACTTGCATGCCTTGGACATAAATCTGGTCGTTGCTATGTCTGATGAGAACGATGAAGAATCACCAATTCAGGTATCTGAAATGTTTGCTCTTTCTCCATGGTATTCAGATATCATATATGTGCTCAAAAATTTGTCACCACCGCCCGACATGACTAGAAACAAAGAAAGAACACTCAAGTTGAAGACTGCCAAGTTTTGCATTCTTAATCTAGCACTGTATTGGAAAGATCCTGGTGGCATTTTGTTAAATTTTTTGGTGGAAAAGGAAGCAAAGAAAGTCATGGAGGACTGCCACCAAGGAGACTATGGTGGTCACCATTTTTGGAAGTCAACAGCGAACAAAATTTTGAGAGCAAGGTACTATTGGCCGACATTGTTTGTTGATGTATATAAGATGGTCAAGCACTGTCATAAGTGTCCGATTTTCGAAGGAAAACGGAAGTTACAGCCTCCACCACTCAAGCCCATAGAGGTGAGTGCCCCTTTTCAGGAATGGGGGTTGGATTTCATTGGCGAAATTCATCCCGCTTCTTCTGGACAGCATAGATGGATCCTCAGAGCGACATATTACTTCACAAAATGGATTGAGGTGATTCCCACCAGACAAGCTACATATGCGGTAATCATTTCATTCCTCGAAAATAACATCTTGTCTCGCTTTGGTTGTCCGAATAAGCTAATCACTGATAACGCAACAGCTTTCAAATCAAAAAGGATGGTAGATTTTTGTCATAAATATCACATCATTTTGGGTCATTCAAATGCCTATCATCTACAAGGCAATGTATTGGCAGAATCTTCAAACAAATCATTGGTCAACATAATCAAGACGCTGCTGGAAATAAACAAGAATAGTTGGCATAAGAGGTTGGTAAATGCGCTTTGGGAAAATCAGGTCAGTCAGAAGAAATCCATAGGTACGTCACCATTTGAGCTTGTTTATGGAGTTGATACAGTATTTCCTTCCTCTCTCGCTGCCCCGGTTGTCAAACTTCTTCAGGAGGCCGGCAGTGAAGAAGATCCCATGCAGAGAAGGTTGAATCAAATGGTCCACTTGCATCAAACCAGAGAAGAATTTTTCAAGAACACATCCAAATTGCAGGAGAAAATCAAGAAAATTTATGACATAAAGGCAAAGGTGGATAAATTTCAGGCGGATGATGTGGTGCTGAAGTGGGATGCAAGGAATGAGGATAAAGGCAAGCATGGTAAGTTCAAGAACCTCTGGAAAAGTCCTTTCAAGATTGCAGCATATCGAGGGCAGAATGCCTTTCTTCTAAAGGAAATAAACGGAGAAGATTGTCCAAGAGGGCTAATCAATGGTGGGCTACTCAAGCGGTACCATTTCTAAGTTATTAATGCTGCTTCCACTGTCACTATAAATACCATTTTATTTCAGTTTCATTAGAGTTGTTCAAGCTAGCCTTTAAGTCATTTTAATGTCAAGTTTGAGTCAGTTGTTTGGTCATTTCAATTTCATAAATGAGTCAGAGCCCTGTATTATTTATCAAAATGATGACTCCATAGCCCAATGGACGAAGGCATTGTCTAGCTCTTCCAGAGATCTGCTATTCTTGGCACCTCTAAGGAGCTACCATCCTCCATTGGAGCCAATGTTAGAGGCGGTATGGTCAATCCTCCGTTAGAGATCAAAACTCTTTATGCATTTCATGTTTAGGTGTCCTGCTCCATTCTCCCAGTCGTATTCTGCTAGGGGCATGCCATAATCTAACGGAGAAGGTCATGATAGTCATTGCCCCTCATGTCTGGCTCCTGTTGGCTCAGGTCTTTTGTCAATAATCATCAAAGTCCATGATAGTCAAGGTCTGGTCCTTTTTTTCGAGGTCTAGATCTAGGAATTCATCAATTTGGTCTTTGAACATGTCTAGTAAAGCCATGTAGGCCAGAGTGAGGTCCTTACACAGTTATGGTTCAGAGAGTTTCATCGTCATGCGGATAGACTTTGACTCTTCTTCAAAACTCTGTTTTGAAGAAAAGTCAAACAGTGTCATTTATGACAAAATTTTCAAAAAAAAGTCGCTAGTTGATTTTTCAGATGTAGTCATGGTTTCCATGGCAAATGTCCCGTCATGCAATCCCTGCAAAGAGTGCCGAAAATTTCATCATTTGAGCTAAAATTTCAAAGGGAAAGTGAAAATCAGTGTGTTTTAAAGTCAGTGAAAAAGTGCCAAAACATAACATTAGAAAAATTGGGTTTTTGAAGAGGCAAAAATTAAACCCATCTTTTCCAAGGCTATATATACAAATTTTTATCAAAACCAAAGGCATTGTGCTATTACAAGCCTTGGAGAAACGTTGTAAAGGTGTGAGTGTGCATTTGTGAGCGTTTGAGTGAGTTGGAGGCGGTTTTAGAGGGCGCGACGCATATACCCAGGAGCGCGGCGCACACAGAGGGCACGACGCACACGTAGCCTGCCTACAGTTCAATTTTTCTAAGGGTGTGGCGCATACCCAGGGTGCGGCACACTGGGCTTTGCGTGCGGCGCACACAGACAAGGGCCAAAACAAGTGCCCAACCACTTCCAAATTTCAGTGAAGCCTATCAAATTGAGAGGTAGGCCTTATATCATCCCTTGCTCATCAGATTTTGTCAATGATATGGTGTTTATAGAGATGTTTCAATGCCACCAAAATGTATAAAATCAACCATAAGAAATCACATAGAACCATGATGGCTAGGGTTGTTAAAATGTGTTGTTAGTGCCAAGGTTTCACTCCACTCACCTTTCCCCTCACCTATCATTTTTCCCATCCTCCCTCTCTCATTTTTCCTAAAATCCCTGACCTAAACTACTACCAAACCCTCTCCCCTATCCCTCCACTATTTGGCCAACATGACACCCCAAATCCTACCCTCTCAAAAACCCCAAACTCCTCCCACATCCCTAACAAATTTCTCCCTATAACCCCTATTCCCATTTCATCATTCCCTTCCTAATACTCCCTGTTTCATTGTTCCCCTTGGTGACAGATATCACAAAGGCACCCAACCTCACACCATCATCAAAGGGTAGCCTAATCACAGTCCACATTGCAGTCATGACATCACAGCATTCATCTGAGTATGAGATGGAGACACAGAGTGACTCATCCTTAGAAGAGCAGGCTCCCAGGAGACAAAACAAGAGTGGAAAACATGTTAGGGATGAACCCACTACCCTCACTGAGTTACAAGCATGTCCTCTTGCCATGTCATGCTTCCAGAACCTATCATGTTTTGAATTTTGTCAAAGGGTGGAAAATGTTAGAGTTCATCATGAGTTTGCTCGTTTATTTGTGCTTCAAATACATGGAGGTCAGTCTATCTTGGCCGGGGTCACTTTCACATTGACACCCGAAGCTACATCAATGGCAAAAGGTATACCAAATGTTGGAGAACAGTGGAATAAGAAGAAGAAGGTGGATAGGAAACACTATGAGCCTTACATCAAGGCCAGATTCTTAAGTGAGCTCACAAGAGTCTTTCCCTTCAGATACTTGAAAGATGAGTATGCTCCACTCATGAGATCGATCATGAAATACTTCAGCTGTGAAGGGAGGTTCTCTCGACTATATGCCTATCACATCCGGTTTCTCATGCACTTCACCAGGGTGAGGATGATGAACCTCCCAGTTTTCATATGCAAGAACATAGAGAGGATGAACACCTTCATGCTGCATAAGACCCCTCAGCAGCAGCTTAACAGTGTGTTTCACTTTGCTCTTATCCGGATTTTTGGTAGATCATCAGTTGGGATTGTAGGGCATTGCTTGGGAGGACTTCATCTCCCGTGATTTCTTCAGCACATCACAGGTACTATCAGAGCTAGAGCAGGATATGGGTGGTCCTTCTCATCATCATGAGCACCATGAGACCACTACCATGCCAGTTTTCGTTACATATCAGAGAGGCAGTAGGCACTTGTTTGTAGCAGCAAAGTGAGTGTTATCTCCACCCAGGGTGGAAGGGGCCTCTCTTTCGACATCAGCGACATAGGTATTGGACAAGGGCAAGAAGCCCGTGCATGATGAGGGGCCATCAGGTGTGCAGGAGACCGATGTCATCCTCATTCAGGATGATGAGGTAGAGGCAGAAAATGCCAAACTTAGGATGACCATTTAGGAGCAGGACTCGGAGATCCAAGACTTGATACTCAATATGGAGAGGGCTAGATGGATCATCAAGTATTTGGAGTAGAGGAACAAGCAACTTGAGGACCAGCAGGCAATCATGGAGCTGCAAAGCATCTGTGAGAATCGACAAGCTGCCGAGCAGAGGAGGATCGAGCTCACTACCTTGGAGCAAGAGATCAACAACGACCGTGAGTCTTGGTTAGAGCGGGTCAATCTACACTTGGAGAGACTGCTGGAGAAGGCCAACAGGGACAAAACCATATTGAGGAGGATGGCTTGTCATTACAGGGCATGGAACATGAGCGCAAAGGCCCGAATAAGGAGCTTGAAGGCCAAATTGAGTAGAGAAACAAAAGAGGCAAAAGAGAAATATTGGCTTCGAATCTTGGTTGAAGCTTCTGTGGCCCAACATACTACCTCTTAAGGAACCGCCAGCCCAAATTTCGAGAAATTTGGGACAATTTTGGTCGCATGGAAATTTTTTGGCACAAACACAGATTTTTTTTCTATATGTGTCGCGCCACTCGCGCGACGCGTAGGATTGGGAGCTCCAAATGAGAAATGGTTTGCATTTTTGGATTCAACATGAAAAATCACAACCACTGCCACTCGAGCAAGAAACTTGGGCATGATTTGAGTCCCCAGGAGGTCAAAAACACCCAAAAAATGGCCTCACTGCCCCTATTTTGACACATAGGAAGCAGTCTTCGGAGAATGAATATTTGGAGGGGCAAATGAGCTCCAAATTCAAAAATTCCACTTGGGATGGAAAGCAGACAGGACAGGCTTTCCGATGACCACACTTGGGCACGTTTTGGACTCCTACAAGTGCCTCAAAACTGGCTTCAAAGTGGCAGAATGCATATAGAAAAGGGTGCGTCGCATATAGGAAAAAGGGCTCAAAATGTCTCTGTTTCGCGAAATTTCGCTTCCCGACTTTTCATAAGTGGGCCCCCTCATCTACACTTCATTTTTTCGGCACCTAAGGTGGTTTTAAAAGTATTCTCACTCCAGATGGGCATTTATCCAAGTGGCAAAGGAAGGCAAAGGGTCACCCAAGCCATTTGCCATGTTTGTGGCGCTACACCTGTAGCTGATGTTTGGCTCTCCACCTTCATTTTGTAATGATTCGAGTAACTCCCCAACCCTTGGGTGTTATATTTCTTCATGGCACATTCTATATATGTATGCAAACCATTTGCAAAGGGTTGGTTTTCTTGTAACTTCTGGGAGACTGTGGGAAAGAAACTTTATTTCTACATTGTATATTTTTTACAGAGGATTAATGAAAGGAAGTGGCTTTACTTCATGAGATTCATGTGGTTGCTAATGTAGCAAATGTGTCTCTTATGTTTCATATGTATCTTGTTATGTTTCATAGTTCATTTCATATTCATTTCCAGTGAAGTTTTCTGAGTTAGCTAAGGTAGAATTCAATTTTATTGCTCTGGCTATGGGAAAATTGCATGTTCAGTGTTCATTCTTCTGTTCAAAAGGATTCATGTTGTCCATGCCCTTTTCACTCTCTTAATCAATCTCTCCATTCCGCACTATCTTAAACTAAATTGCTAGGCTTTCTGCCTACCTTGCCTCACGAATTAATTCGTGCCTTTGTATTAAGTTCTCTGTTCATTGAGGTCCATTGGTCCCATATCATCCCAGAAACACAGTCATTCATAAAAATCACTTCTTGTATTCATATTCACTTACTAGCCTAAGATAAATAGTTCACTAAAAGTCATCTCAGGCCTTTTCGGTTATCTATTCACTGAGTGTGAGTCGGAGAGAGCCCTCTCCTGTTCTGGTAGGGCTAGCTACCATACTGAGCTTGGTTTGTGGTTACCCTGAATTTTTCCTTTTTTCAGCCTGAGGCGGATTTAGGTGCTAACAGCATGCATCCTCGATATTTTTCTTTTATGATTATATTCCTTCGAAATATTGGTTTGATCTACATGGATTTTTCTGCTAAATTTCTCTGTTTGAGTCTAAGAATCCTTTGTATCCAGTGTAACAGCCCTGGTGAAATTTCCATGTAATAAAATTTAATAAAGGTAAAATAATAACCATGGTTGATGGGACACATATTCCAAGCTGAATTTTGGGCATAAGCATAGTGATGGGGATCACTCGTGATTGATTAATGGCTAAGGAAATTGGCCAAGGAAATGGAAAAGGCTTTGGAAAGGCAAAGTGGCCTTTGTGCACATTTATTTATGGAAATAATGGAAATTAGGAGAAAAGGGAGGTGAAAGGTAACATGTTACATGTGAGGAGGAAAATGAAGGAAAATAATGGAAAATGAAGAAAAAAGAGGCCTAATTAATAAAAAGGCTTATGAGGATCAGTTCAGAGACTTTTGTCAGTTCATTTTTGAAGCTTTCTCTCTATTCTCTCTCTCTCATACTCTTAGACACTTAAAGTTTTCTTGGAGCACTCTTGGAGAGTGTGGCATACTTGGAGTTTTGGAGAAAGAAGGCAAAGGAAGAGTAAGAAAGCACAAGAGGACACCGAGATCAACAACTACAACTAGTTTTTCTTGTAGGTACTGAGTTGAATGTATTGTTTCCTCACTAGTTTTGGAATACATGGCATATGAATGTGGTTTATTGGTCATTATCTGTCATTGGCATGGAGGATTACCTTTACTAACAGTGGATTTTCCTAGCCTTTCCATTTCTTGGATAGCCATGGTGTTGTGGGTTCATTTCTTTGTTTTCTGGTTGGTTTTCATGTTTCCTTTAGCTTTGGCTGAGTTACTAGTTCCTAAAGCCTTGGTTGGAAAAATGCTATGGAGCCCTTGGTGGGTTGAGTTACTAGTCCTAGATCCTTGGTTAGACAAATTATCTAGATCCCGATAGTAGATAGAGGTTGAGTTAATAGTCTTGGAGCCTTGGTTGGAACAAACACTCTGAAACCCTGGAAGGCTTGGGTAGAGATCAATATGATGATGGTTTTGTGATGTCCAATTGTGAGGTGGATTCATTGTTTGATGGGATGAGGTGGTTTGGCCTATGAAAGCCCTAGATGGTTTTTGATTGATGTGTTTTATGATATCCCACATTCATGCTTGGAATATGGCATGTGGGTGATTTACTGAAGAGAGATTTGGCTCAACCATGTCTATGGTCGGGTGGTTTGTGGAAGTCCCAAAACTGGTTGGCCTTTTCATCATTAATATGAGGTTATTTTTCCTTATTATTTCATGAGTGTTATACTAGTTTATATGTGGATTATATGGCTATTATTTCCTTGGTATTTCTATTTCTACTATGTTGGTTATGAACATGTGTTATGATAGTGGCTATGTATGGCTCTCATCATGTTTTCACTTGTAAATGGATGAAAAATGTATCTATGGTCTAATAGATGAAAGTGTAGCTAATGCATTAAGGTATCAATGCTTCTTAGTGATTCTCATATGAGTATGAGACCCCTATGTTAAGATATATTGTTTAAACCTATAGATTACATATTTGTGACATGTTTGACGAAATGCATGTCATGGCTAATAGGGGTCCAGTCAAGTCCTTGTTTAAGTAATTACATTGTTATCATTTTTTTGTTATCTTTTAGTTCTGAAAGTGTCATTGAGTTCTCGATAGTGACATGGGCTCTAGACCTAGAAAGGTGGCTAAAATCCCAAAGATGCAGGCACAACAATTGGAAAAAAAGTCCCTAGACGAAAGCATACCCATGTTGTGGGAGCATCCAAAACGTCCTAGACGCATTCTTGTCCATATCAAGGGAGTGTTCAGAAGTTTAATGATCAAAAAACTCAGTGGGACCGAGGGGATAGTTACCTAAGACGTTAGGATGGCTCCTCAGAGCCCTATTGCTAATATGGAAGGTCTGTATGGTGTTTTTCCGTTGGTTCCACTTCCTTAAGGTGATTTAGGAGGTCAAGTCATATCGTAGTAGCTTTTCATCACATGTTTAACCCGGTTGGTCAGTTACTTGGGTAGATGTGGGAGGAGGGTGTTATAGAGTGGTAACAGAGCATGGTTCACCCCTCGGTTTGGATGGGTTGTGTGTTGGTCATGCATTCATGACAATTGCATATGTGTTTCTTGTTTTGTGAGACGATGTGCTTGTTGCATTTGTATGGTATGGGTTATGGTTGTAGTGAGTTCACCATGGGAAGTTGATGGTGTTGTTGTGGAGTGTGTCATCCTGAGTGTATGGTTGATTATGCATTGTTTATGCATGTTAGTATTCACATGTGGTCAAGTGTACAGTGATGTGGTGTTTGTTGTCATGCATGAGTTTAGGGTATGTGTAGTTGATATGGTCATGCATTGATGACTAGAATCTGGCTATAATGATGGTTATATGCTTATATGCTTATATGCTTATTTTTTATATTTTGATATGCTGTCATGATTATGTTATACATGTATTACGATGATTTTTTGATCTTGCAGATGAGGTATCCTCCCTAAATTATACTAAGTTACATTGGTTTATTGTGATTTGGTTTAGTTGGCATGATATACCTTGCATGAAGAATATCAAAGATGAATAGCAAGCTGGTAGACTACAGTTCTTGAGACTCTCCTTATGGATCAAATGAGCAAGGTGGTGTTGGGTACTCTTCTGATTTGGTAGACACATTGAGAAGCTTAAAGGCGGAAATATGGAGTTGTAAGGTAGACAATGATAGAATCATAAAGGCACAAGAGAAACAAGCAGAGGTAAATGTAATGATACTTCAAAGTTTGTCATAATCGTGGTGATAGGGACCCCTTTAGATTATCCATGAGAAGGAGGAAATAACTAATGGGGCATGTGGTAGTAGGTCTCATGGTGGTCACAGGTTGGATAGAGATGAAACCATGAGATATGGTTGGTTATTGGACACTCCAGATAGGAGAGGCGATGGAAAAATGTACTATTGTAGTTGTGGTTTAGACAAGCACTACAATAATCACCGTTATCATCCTTACAGGAGGAGTGATGGGGGATATTTTCTAGATGAGTTTAAGAAAGCAAAGCCACCTATATTTTATGGATAGAGGAAGAAATCATAGGATGCAGAGGAATGGTTTCCTGGTATGAGGAAGTTATTCAGGTTGCTTGATTACTCAGAGAACATGAAATCTAGAATAGCTACATTCAGTCTCAAAGGTAAAGCATACATTTGGTGGGAATATGTGAAGAATGCAGAGGTATTGATGGGGAGGACTTTGCTTGGAATGCGTTTGAGAGACTATTCAAGAAGATGTATATGTCAAAGAGATATTTTGATGATAGGGAAAAATAATTCCATGAGTTAAAGATGGGATCAATGATAGATGAGGAGTACACTAGTAGATTCTTGGAGCTATTGAGGTATGTGCCTTACCTCAAGGAGAAGAAGGCCAATATTCAAAGATTCATTAGTGGATTATCGATTGCATTTAAATACAAGATTGATTTTTATTAGCCTAGATCATTAGAGGAGGCTATCTGAAAGTTAAAGCATTGTTATGAGCAATTGAAGTGCAGATCTAAGACTAAGAAAGGCTGGAATGGCAACGATAAGAACAAAGGAAAATGGGACAAGAAGAAAGCAAGACCTCAGGGTATAGGTAATAAAGAAAATGTAGCACCATCTAAGAATTTCAATTCATCTAACAAAGGATAGGGACTTCGATCTAAGGAGCAGAACAAGGATGCAAGTTGGAAGCCTATAAAGTGTTGGAATTGTGGCAAAGATCATTGCAAGAGAGACTGTCCATAACGTTAGGGTGGTAGACTATAGATCTGCAGTGCTTAGGAGGCATAGACAGTGGGAGATGTTGGGCAGAGTATACCTAGGATCTATGCGGTGCTGGATAACAGACAGGAAGACCATCAAGCATCTATCATTGAGATGGATGGTAAGCTTTGTGATGAATTTGTTTCTATTTTTATTGACCATGGATCTAATTATAGTTATGTTAGTCCAAATTTGTTGGATAAGTATGGTTTAAGTAAAGAAGTGCATGTAGAGTCTTGGTTAGTGCAGTTGGCTATAGGTACAAATAAGTGAGTTCATCATTGTGTAAGAGCTTTTACATTTGATTTGAATGATATGCTTACCTCAGCACATTTGAATTTATTACCATTGGGATCATACAATATGTTGTTGGGAATGGATTGGTTGTATCTTCATAGAACCAAGGTGGATTGTTATGACAAATCCATTGAGTTCTTGGATGACAATAGGGAACAAAGAGTCTTGTGGGGTAAGAATAAATCCACATCAGTTAAGAAGGTGACAACTATGCAGGCCAAGAGTAGTCATAAGAAAGGGTGTGTGTTATTTGCAGTTCACATTTCTAGTGAAAAAGGTAAGGCAGTTGAGGACGCAAATGTTTTGAGAAGGTACCCAACGATACAGTGGTTTCAGGATGTATTTCCTATAGATATTTCAGAGTTTCCACCTCATAGGGAAGTCGATGTTTCTATTGATTTGGTGCCAAGAGTAGTTCTGACGTCAAAGGAACCTTACAAGATGAGTACAACCGAGTTGGTAGAGTTAAAGTTGTAGTTGGAGGAAATGCTTGACAAGGGCTACATTAGGCCAAGTGTATCACCATGGGGTGCACCATTATTGTTTGTGAAGAACATGGATGGTACTCTTAGGATATGCATTGACTACAGGAAGTTAAACAAAGTGACCATAATGAACAAGTATTTGTTACCAAGGATTGATGACTTGTTTGATCAGTTGAAGGGAGCAGCAGCGTTCTCGAAGATTGATCTGAGAACTAGATATCATTAGGTATGCATTAAAGTTGAGGACATTTACAAGACATATTTTCAGACTAGGTATGGGCATTATGAGTTTGTTGTAGTTACATTTGGTTTAACTAATGCTCCAACTACCTTTATGTGCTTGATGAATATTCTGTTGCATCTGTATTTGGATAAGTTTGTTATTGTACTCATTGATGCTATATTGGTATATTCTAAAACTTAAGAGGAGCATGCCGAGAATTTAGCAGTGGTGTTGAGGTTGTTGAGAGAGCATCAGTTGTATGCTAAGCTCAAAAAGTGCGGTTTATTTCAGGTTGAGGTACACTACTTGGGACATGTGGTTCCCAAGAATGGCATAGCAGTGAACCCAGAAAAGGTAAGGGTTATCATGGAGTGGGCAGTTCTCAGGAATGTATATGAGGTGAGATCTTTCATGGGGTAAGTAGGTTATTACAGGAGGTTCATCAGGAACTTCCCACAGATTTCTTATACCATAACATCATTTCGGAGGAAAGGAAAGAAGTTTGAATGAATAGAGGAGTGTGTGGCCATCTTTGAGCAAATCAAGTAGGTTTTGACACATGCGCCAATGTTAAAGATTATAGATCCAAACAAAGAGTATGTAGTATGTATGGATGCTTGCAAGAGAGGACATGGTGGAGTACTTATGCAGGATGGATAGGTGGTATGCTATGAGTCATGGAAACTGAATGAGCATGAGAAGAACTACCCGACACATGATCTTGAGTTGGTAATTATCATACATGCATTAAAGATGTGGAGGAACTATATTCTTGGTAGGAGGTTTGTATTAATGAGTGATCATAGTGGTTTTTGGTATCTATTTGACCAACTAAATCTGAATGATAGGCAAGCTTGGTGGTTGGCCATGATAAGTGAGTTTGACTTTGAGATCAAGTATATCAAAGGTAAAGAGAACAGGGTGGCAGATAATCTTAGTAGTTGGATATGGGTAAATCACATAGCAAGCTATGAGCTCCTATGGGAGAGATTTATAGGATAGGATCTTGCAGTTAGGTTAGTAGGATGTCAGGTATATGCAGATTGTGCACATGTTATAGCAGAGTATAGGCAGTGGTATAGGTGTAGGTACATGTAGTGGTACAGGTATAGGTATATGTTGTGGTACAAGTACAGGTAGTGGTACAGGTACAGATGCAAGTGCACAGGATGTGGACTATCATCTCATGACAGATGGATTGGTTAGATTTAGGGACAGGATATGCGTGCCAAATAATAGTGAGCTCAAGAAGGTGATCTTGAGGGAGTTTCATTTAAAACCATATTCAGGTTGCCTAGGTTATCATAAGATGTTGACAGCAGTGAAGAAATTATATTATTGGCTGAATTTGAAGAGAGATGTAGCAAAGTTTGTTGCTAGGTGTTTGGATTCTCAGTAGGTAAAGGCAAAGTGTAAGAATCTAGGTTAACTGCTACAACCGAGTTTGATTCCAGAGTGGAAATGGGAGGTCATTTCCATGAACTTTATCACAGGTTTTCTAAGGACAGTGAGACATCATGATTCCATCATGGTAGTGGTTGAAAAAATGACAAAGGTAGAACACTTTATTCCAGTGAAGTCAACATTATTAGCATGGGATGTAGCATAAGTCCTCATCAGGGATGTGGTCAAATTGCATGGAGTTTTGAAGAAGATTGTGTCAGACAAGGATGCCTTCCAAGGTTTGGAAGGAGTTATTTGTAGGTTTGGGGACAGAGTTGACCTCTAGTATAGCTTATCATCCACAGACAGAGAGGGTCAACAAGATATTGGAAGACATGTTGAGGATGTATGTGATGCATTAGCAGTGGAAGTGGGAAGAGTACCTTCCATTGGTAGAGTTCACTTACAACATTAGTACTAGGAATATTTGAATATGAGTCTGTTTGAGGCATTGTATGGGTGAAGTTGTAATACTCCCATCAGTTGGAGTGATCCAGTTAACAAGGTGTTGATTGGACTAGACATGTTGGTAGACATGGAGCGATAAATGTATGTAATCAAGAAGAACTTGAAAGTAGCACAGGATAGGTAGAAGGTCTATGCAAATTAGAATAGGTTGGTTAAGGAGTTCCAAGATGGGGAATAGGTGTACTTTCACATCAAATTGAAGAAGATCTCCTTGCAGATTGGATCATGTGCCAAGCTAGCACCTCGTTTTTGTGGACCTTTCTGGATTATTGAAAGGATTGGGCCAGTAGCCTATCGACTTCCACTACCTCCGACAATGAAATTCCATGATGTTTTCCATGTGTCATTGCTTAAGAAGTATTTCAAAGATTTTGATCATGTGATTGACGGGTCTATATTACAGGTGGAGCTAGAAGGATAATTCCAGCCAGAACCACAATGCATGTTTCTGAGAAAGATGTTCATGCTCTGGAACCAAGAAATTGAGCAAGTTAAAGTGCAATGGAAGCACTTTGTGCCCGATGAAGCTACATGGGAGATGGTGGATCAGATGTGGTCTATGTATCCTTCCTTATTTGTTGGTTGAGCAGATGTTTTGGTATATGTCTTTGGTATATGTTTTGGTACATGTTTTGGTGATGTTTGGTATATGTACATATGTATATGGATGTAAATATGGCCACGAGCTATGTTATAAATATCCAATTAGCGGTATGGATGTCATGTCATTATGATGTTATGCTTATTATGTTGTCATGTTGATTTGCTTCTCAGGAGGATGATCATTGTGAAGACTGTGATGAGCTAAGTTATAAAGCTACATGGGAAGTTGTTTTTCTTATAGCAGCCTTATTCGTTGCAGGTGTTGTTGAACATCGAGGACGATTTTCCCCCAAGGGGGAGGGTTATGTAACAACTCTGGTGAAAATTCCGTGTAATAAAAGTTAATAAAGGTAAAATAATAACCAGGTTGATGGGACATGTATTCCAAGCTTAATGTTGGGAAAAATCATAGTGATGGGGATCACTGGTGATTGATTAATGGCTAAGGAAATTGGAAAATGCAATGGAAAAGGATTTGGAAAGGCAAAGTGGCAGTATGGCACATTTATTTATGAAAATAATGGAAATTAGGAGTAAAGGGAGGTGAAAGGTCACAGGTTGCATGTGACGAGGAAAGTGAAGAAAAATAATGGAAAATGAAGAAAATAGAGGCCTCATTATTGAAAATGCTTATGAGGAGAAGTTCACATAATTTTTTTAGTTGTGTTTTAGAGCTCTCTCTCTATTCTCTCTCTGTCTCATACTCTTGGACACAAAGTTTTCTTGGAGAAATCTTGGAGAGTGTACCATACTTGGAGTTTTGGAGCAAGAAGGAAAAGGAAGAGAAGGAAAGCATAAGAGGACATCGATATCAACAACTATAATGGGTTTTTCTTGTAGGTACCGAGTTTCATGTATGTTTTCCTCACTAGTTTTGGAATGCATGGAATATGCTTGTGGTTTATTGGTCATGATCTATCATTAGCATGGAGGATTGCCTACATTGATAGTGGAGTTTCCTATCCTTTCCATTTCCTAGATAGCCATGTTGTTGTGGGTTCATTTCTTTGTTTTCTATTTGGTTCTCATGTTTCCTTTAGCTTAGGTTGAGTTACTAGTTCTTGGAGCCTTGGTTGGACAAACGCTCAGGAGCCTTGTAATAGCCTAGGTTGAATTACTAGTCCTGGAGACTTGGTTGGAAAAATGCTCTAGAGCCCTAGGTGGGCTGAGTTACTATTCTTGGAGCCTTGGTTGGAAAAACCCTCTAGAGCCTGGTAGCAGCTATGGGTTGAGTTAATATTCTTGGAGCCTTGGTTGGAACAAACACTCTAGAGCCCTGGAAGGCTTAGGTAGAGATTGGTCTAATGATGCTTTTGTGATTTACGACCATGAGGTGGAATCATTGTTTTATGGGTTGAAGTGGTTTGGCCTTTGGAATCCTTGGATGGTTTTTTATTGATGTGTTTTACGAGATCACACATTCATTCTTATAATATGGCACAGGGGTGACTGGCTGAAGAGAGATTTGGCTTAACCATGTCTACGGTTGGGTGTTTCATGGAAGTCCCACAATTGGTTGGCCTTTGCATCATTAATATGAGGTTATTTATCCTTGTTATTTCATGAGTATTATACTATTTTATATGTGGATTATATGGTTTTTATTTCCTTGGTATTTATGTTTCTTTTATGCTAGTTATGAACATGTGTTATGACAGTTGGTATGTATGACTATCATCATGCTTTTACTTGTAAATGAATGAATAATGTATCTATGGCCTAATGGGTGAAACTGGAGCTAATGTGTTGAGGCATCAATGCTTCTTAGTGATTCTCATATGAGTATGAGACTCCTATGTTCAAATATGTTGTTTAAACCTGTAGATTACATATTTGTGACATGTTTGATGAAATTCTTGTCATGGCTAATAGGGGTTCAGTCAAGTCCTTGTTCAAGTAGTTGCATCTTTATCATTGTTCGGTTGTTATATTTTAGTTATGAAAGTGTCATTGAGTTCTGGGCATTGACCTAAGCTCTAGGCCTGAAAAAGTGGCTCAAATCCCAGAGACGCGGACACAACACTAGGAAGAAAAGTCCCTAGACGCATGCATACCCATGTTGTGGGAGAATCTAGAGCCTTATGAACGCATGCTTTTCCATATCAAGGGAGTGTCCAGGAGTTTAATGGCTAGAAAACTTAGTGGCACCCAGGGGCTGGTTACATGAGAGGTTGGTATGGTTCTTGATAGCCCTATTACTGATGTGGAAGGTCTGCACGGTTTGTTTTTGTTGGTTCCACTTCCTTAAGGTGACTTATGTGGTCGAATCATATCATAGTAACTTCTCATCACGTGTTTACCTTGGTTGGCTAAGTACTTGGGTAGATGTGGGAGGAGGGTGTTACATTTAGTTTTTTTTTTCTAAGCTTTTACTTGATTTGTATGATATATACTATGCCATTGGTCCTAGTTGGTTATAGTTTTACCAAATAAATCATCATCCTAGGATGGCTTTCTACTTCATTTTACAATAATTGACTATCTTATTGTAGTTTTTTCCCCTAGAGATAGAAAAACATAGAGTAGATTTTACCATAACACCCATCCATTAATGCTTCTAGGAAGTCTTTGGCCATGAAATGTTTCTCTTTGTTTTACATTTTTCATCACGGGTGATATTTTTTGAGTTGATTTCCATTTATGAATTCATTAGAGAGGTTCCCTTAAATTGTCCTTAGCTGGACTACCTTATATGGTTGGATATGTTTTACTACAAATGGTCATACACATGTGGTCTCCAATTTCCTTGGCTTCCCCTTTATCTTGCTATCATATAGTAAAACCCAATCACTTTTCTGTATATCTTTCCTCTAGAGATGTTTATCATGCCAAGATCTCTATTGATGCTTTTAGACTCTTGTGGTAGAGTGAAATTAATTAGTACTCCTCCATTTTATGCAATTGTTGAAACCTTTATTAAGGTTATAAGAAAGCATAGAAGATACCCATTTCATGTTTACAAAAATATGCAAGGGAACTACTTTTTGCTATCCATAAACTAATAAAATTATGTGTGTCCAACCAATCACTTATAAGAAATTAAATATGCGAATAAAATAATGAATACATTTTCATCCTATTCATGTTTATTGTTATGACATATTTTAGTTAATCATTTATGCAGTGTCTTATTGAATGATTTGATCTCTCTGTTTTGTTGTGGGTGACAGGGGGTGTATTTTGGTGATTAATAAAGAACTTTATAGTAAATTTTGTATAATATTAGTCACAAATTGTTTTCCTTGATTTCTTATGATTTATAAAGGGCATCTAAATCTTGTGATTATTTTTTGAAATATGAACTTTCCCACTACTTCTTTAGTGCACATTTCAACTAGTTCTATTGCAACCCATTTGATGAGATACTCAACTATAGTTATAATATAAATTTTCCCTATACATTTTTCTCTTTTTTGGAATGGTCCAAACATGTTGATTTCCCATATTTCAAATGTACTATATTTTATATATCTTAAGTCCATTTCATGTTTCTATACTTAGACACTCGTAGTACCTACTTTTCCCTGGTGATTCTTGTACAATTTGGGCCACCGTAAGCCTACCTCGAGGATCTTCCTTACATTCATGCCAACTTGAAAAATGCCTACCCAAAGGACAAGCATGTGCATCTTTAATTATATTCTTCCTCCCATCTATAGAGAACACATTTTTAGCACATTGTCTAGTCCTAGCTTATAAAAGTACACATTTATACAAGTAAATTGGAATCCTTCATTGCTAACATATTTTTCATATTTATAATTTTTACTAGACCCTTTTCATATTGAAAAAACTAGAGTAAGCCAACCAAATCTATTGGGATTTAATTAACATGAAATAAATGAGCATTAGGTAGTTCATTGTCAATACCTATATCTTCTTCTCCAATTCCAAGTCAAAAGAGACAGTTTGGCCAAACATTGTTTTGACCTAGTCAAACTATGACCTCAAACTCAAACTCCTACAATAGCAATAGCAATCTATAAATTTCACTATGATTTATTATTTTATTAACTAATTATTTTAGAGCTTGGTGATCTATGTCGAACATTAATGGTTTTTCCAGTAAGAGATGCCTAAAATTTTCTAATCCTTAAAATAATTGCATATCCCTCTTTCTATAGTTAAGTAATTTAATTATACTTTAATGAGCTTCCAAATAGTGTAGGAATTGGTATAGTTGATAGTTTCATATATAGTTTTGATGATCACCACTCCCTCTACTACATTTGATGCATCAACTTGTATGCCTAACTTCTTCGATCCTATGAAACATCTCATGATGGGGGCTTCCCCCAATATTTTTTTCAAGCGATCCAAAGACTCATTACACTCAACATTCCAAATAAATTCAACCCCATTTATTAATATCTCATTGATTTGGAGATGATATCCAAATATTTATTACGAACTTTCGATAATATCTTATATGAAACAAAAAAAAATGATATTTTTTTTATTATTAAATCTGAGTTTTAGAGTAATGACTACTTCTATTTTTACCATTTAAAATGTTATTCCATCCTTGTAGAAAACATTCCCTAGAATTATTCCTATAGGTGTGGAAAAAATACACTTTTTCATATTGAGTGAAAAATGTATTTCTCAACATATTTCAAGAACCATCTAAAGATAGTACATATGAATCTTGAGCAAGTTACAAGAGGTCCAATCATAAATGTAGATAGCCATAATATTATGTATATATTCTTGAAATGCATTTACCAGAATCCCAAATAATATTGTGAAATAATTATTTAGACCAAAGGGCATTACCTTATATGAAAAATAAACCTTTTTTTATACAAAAGTGATTTTTTCTTGGTCATGTTGAGTGATAAGCGCCTAATTAGAACTTGAAAAACCATATATGGAGTGACATTAATGCCCTACCACCTCAATTATTCCTTCATCTACAAATGGAGTAGAGAAAGGATATCTTACTATGAATTTGTTTAAATCTATGAAGTCAATGCAAATCCTTACTTTTTTGGGTCATGCTTCTCAAGTTGCATGACCATTATGCTTGCATAATCCAATTTGTCAATTGGGAAAATGATTTCCAATGTTAGAAAACTATGAATTGCTTTCTGAACAATTTTTGAATATTTGTGTGCTAGTTTATAGGGTCATTTCTTGAAGGATTTAGCTCTTGGGATCAGGTCAATTTTCATTTCACTCATCTATTTAGCTATACCTTTCAATTAATTGTAATATTTAGGAAACACATATTGATACTCTTTCAATAGGTCAACTATTTCTTTGTTTTCATTTCCATCTAATAATCACTAATATGAGCAAATTTTCATCAATCATTTTTTGATATGTCATCTTCGTTTATTTTGAATTTGGTATCCATCCATTATGGGGGTTTTGATTCACTAATCTTACATGCCCCTTCATGGACTTCATTATAGGATTTTGGGAAGTTAGGTTTTTATGGATCTTCTTTTAATTCTTCTTTAGATATTTTAGGATAGATTTAACTTCTTTGATTACTTTCATATGGTATTTCTACCATTAGAAACTCTTTCATATAAATTTCTTAGTTTCCCTATTGATTTGTTGAGCTATCTATTTGATTTTGTCCTAGAAGTTAATATAGTTACATGTTAAAGTCAACCCAATTCCAACTTCATATTTTCTCCTTTTTCTAATTTTATTTTGGACTAGATTTTTCAATGTATTCTTTATCTAATGGAATGCTCTGACAAGGTGAGTCTCTTTCGATTGAAAAAAAAATATTGTTAAGGAAGTTCTTTTTTATAATTTTCTATATGAATGTTTCCCCTCTAGGTTACTCAATTTTGTTCCATTTTATGGGTATATCCTCCAATGTGGTTGGGAAGTGTGGGGATAGAATTGTTCATCCCTGTAACAATTTTTCATCCATTATTTTTCTCATTCATTGATGTGGTTGATTGTGTAAAAATACGACTTAAAGTTTGGAATGCTTGTGGTCAATGACAATTTTTTTCCTCTAAATAATTCCCCAAAGTATGTTGTGGTGATCCTTCATGTTTTTAGGTGTGGGCATGGGTACCCACTATCTTTCCAATTGATCAATAAAGGCGTCTACCAAGCTTTGTATTCAACCATGTTATTCATATAATTTAGAAATTTCCTTGATATAGACTGATAGTTATTCCCATTCTTTTAATCTAAGAATAGTCATAAATTCCATTTTATGTCTATTGGTATAAGGTAAGGGATCTACTTTATTTTCATTTCATAAACTATGGGAACCCTTATGATAAAGAAACTTGATCAATTTTTTCTTTATATGGATGACCTCAATTGACCAATATTCTCTTGCTTATGATTCATAATTCATAGAATTCAATGTCTACTACTACTCATAGAGTTCAATGTCATAGTTTTTTCCAACTAATAATGTTGAACCAAAAGGTAATTCTCATAATTCATTTGATTTAGTTTTCTCATGATCTTGCTACATGGCTTGGTACAATCCTTTATCTTAAAAATATTCATCAACTATTACATCCATGTTTTTCCTTCACATTGATCAAAGGGTATAAAATTTGTATTTATACTTCCCTTGAATTTTATCCTATCCCTTTATGATGAGATTGTTTCCTTCATATCCCTCCACTACAATTAGGCTACCAATGTTGGATATACAGGAATACCTTTAAGCAAGTTTATGGCCTCAAAGTTGACATGTGTTGGGATCCCCATGGCAGTAGCTTCTACATCGTTAAGTTTACCATTCAATTTCACAAATATTTGATATATTAGCTTCAAGTAATTCATTTCTTTTCAAAGCCCAATTCTTCCCATTTTAATCCATATGTCCTTTGGGAGAATGATTATGTAGGAACCAAAATTATCTACAACTTGGAGAACTATATACCCTTCTACTTCGAGGTATACCAATGGATCATAGCTATCATAGAATTTATCTCATAATTTTTCATGATTTATATGTTTCTTGTAATTATTTTAAGATGTTGAATAGTGCTATCTAAATTCTATTTTCTTATTTTTATTTCAACAGGTTCAAAATCTCATCCATGATGTCATTCTTTATTCCTAATGTGTTCCATTGTTTTCAACTGCCTTTGTATATAATCTTCATTTTTCTCAATTAATTCAAACATTTCAAACATGAATGTTTCTCTTGATTATGATTTGGGTAGGTATTGTTTCTATAGGATGAACATGGGGATCATAGTTGTCTTGTCCATCCTTAGACCTTGTAAAAAAATTCAAGTTTCTCATAACAAGAGCTCCACGTTTAGAAAAATTTTGTAAAATATTTACAATCATTTTGTTTTTAGTTTTTCAATCATGATTGGTCAATATTCAAGTGAGTGATCATTGAAACCACATAAATTACAAAATGTTAAGTCAATTTTATCTCTGACTAGACAATCAGGGTCCATATGGTCTTCTTTTAGATAAATGTAGCAATCTGCTTCACCCAAACCTCAACCTCCTCACCCATAATTTCCTTGATACCCTTATATATAGCCTCCACTACCTTGGATTCCACCTCATCAACCTTTATTTCCATTTCCATACCTTGATAACCCCCATTATTTATTTGATCCATATTTTGATTATTGCTTATATGTGGTAAAGTGCATTATAATTCTACTTATTTTTTCCATCTAACTAACATTCTTATGTGGAATCCATTGCTTCTTAAAAAATACCAAACCATTCAAGTTTTACATTTTTCTGGTTGTACAGATAATCCCTTGACTTATAATTTATCATATTTTGGTAAATTTCACAATAATGTTCTTAGCCATTTAGATGTTGGATTTTCTTCTAGGTGCATCATGATATTTGTATAAATTGTGTGTATGCCCTTATTTCATTTATGTCATGCACCATAGGTCACTTCTCCAACAAGTAAAATCCATCAATTATTCCTAAACAATTTCAAGTTTCTCTTCCATTAAGTTTTTAGTCGACAATGTTGGCCACTCATCATTTATTTCAATTTGTTGGGATTTTCTCAAAGCTTCCTCACATGGTTGGATATCATGCATTCTCATGGTCCATGTATTTTTTGTTAGATTCTTGTAACATATCATCGGACCACTTATTAATCATATATTATGTAAGGGATATAACTTAGCATATGTTTTAACCTTTTATCATAGTCTCTAACACACTTACCTAAATTTTTCTTAATATTTTTTAGTTTATGTGTAACAAGATGCTTAATATCAAGTTTCTTGAATAAAGATAGGAATTTACTTTTTATTTCATCCTTAATTATTGTCTTACTCTCAGTAAAATTCATAAACTAGGTGAATACTTTTTCCTTAAGGATCTAGTCAACTAGAACATCTACTTGGTTTCATTAATAATGTCCAAGGAATCACAATCTCTTTCACAAAAATCCAACATCATTTGCGGTATTCATCCCCTTTATAAATGGCGAAGTGATTGCTAATCATCTTTTTCATAGGGTGGGAAATCTATAGAGTTGGGATATTAAAGAAGCTTGTCATTTTCGTTGGAGCTATTATCATCAATTCAGGGACTCCTTTGAATAATTTGGTTGATAGTTTAGGTGTTGTAGATAATTTTTTCATATCTTTGTTTCTTTGTATGTTTCCATATCTTCAGATAATTCATTACTTTGACAACCATAATCTATATACTTGATAAAAATGATTTTCCAAGGGTTGTATCATTTCATAATAAATTCTAATAAAATGAGTATCCTCTTCCTCAAATATTAAATTTAATAAGAGAATGTTTCTATGAGATACTTTATATGTAAGAGAATATTGTCATAACCATCGCTAGCTATCCCATTATTTTCAGTCTAGGGTATTTTGATCAATAATTTCTTTTCACTTTTACTTTTTGATTTAGTGGATACCACAATAAAGAGGCTTTAGTGTCTACTTGTGAAACTAATAATGAAAGAATTACCATTCTATAGGACTTTCTTTGCTTGGTACCAAGAATCTTCATGATATTGAGCTTGATTCATCCACATCCATACTTTCAAAACTTTCTAACAGTTTAAGGGAGTCCATACCAACCTCTATCAATTGTAGGTCCTTATTCCACTTAGGATCCCTCAAGGCTACTCCTCTTTCTACAAATAATCGGTTATCACCACCCATAAATCATTCCATCACTCTAGAATCCAACCACTTCTAAGGAATATTTCAATTCAACTAACATTAGACTTGTACATCTCACACTTCTCCTATTTTTTTAATCATTTTCCCTATTTTATTTCTTGAATGTTAATTGATTGTTTATGATATTGGATCCTACACATAGTTCTTTTCTTTATTTATTTTTCCAAATTACATTCTCCTTATTTTCCAGTCAACTTCCTTCTTGTTGCAAGCATGACTACCCTTTAGTGCAATTCAATGAGTTCTCGAAATTAATTTCTAGTTTAAAAATTCTCTTGGCATTAGCCATTCTTAGTTTTGAAGAAATAAATACTAGAATTCCTTGGTGTTTCTATGTTCATTGTTCAAAAAATCTTCCCACTTGTTTTGTTACACTTCCAATCAAAGTTATCTAGTGTTTCCATATGACCAAAATATTATATAATATCATTTCAACCCTTGTCAATCAAAATCTTATGAAACAATTGTTCAAAAAAAACTATCTTGGAGCTCATAGTAAATATTGATCTTCCATCATCAATAGATATACATTATTTAATCACTTCCTCTTTGTAAAATTCATCTACAATTTTATTGAGTCACTCAAATATAAATTATTTTCATTCTCCATTGATGAGTTTGGACGTTTGATTTTTAATTATGGAAAGATTATTCATGAATTTCGTGGTTGATGTATTTGTTGATTTCTTACAATATTGTTTCAAGGAATTTCTCATGGGTTTTAATAAAGAACTAATCTTTTTCTTGCTCAAGTGTGAGGTGATTTCTTATTGCATAGTATTTTAGGTAATTTTTAAGTTTTCTTTAGCACTATACATGAATTTTTTCGGAGATTAACACCTATGTGTGAATAATCTGTTGTATAGTTTTAGATCAAGTAGAACCAACAATATAACCAACATTGTAATATAAGAGATTACACAGAATTATATAATAATATACACATATAAACAAGGAATACGAGAAGGAAGAATAAACTAATGGTTATACCAACAATAAGTTCACATATTATAATTAATACCACATGAATACAAGTTTATATTTAAATTCACGACTTCTTGTATTTATACCCTGAAATTGTTCGTAGGTAGTTACAACTTTTTTAATTGTCTTGTTTGGTCAACTTTCCTAGTATTGAACTCAATTACACTGCATATTTGATTAATTCATGTAGTTGATTGAAGTTATACTTAGTTAATTGGTGGGTTGAAGTTATACTTAGTTAATTGGTGGGTTTTGTTGACAAATTCTACTAGGCCCTCTAACAATATGGCTTTTTCCTTACTTTCTCTTACATTTTATGTATAGATTGTGAAGGAGTGATGGCATTAGAATTTGGTTTCCCTTTCTTTGGATTCTAGGGCTTCACTCTCTATTAGTTTCTCATTTTATCCAACTTCTGAGTTAGAGCCACCAAAATCCTTGAAACGTTTGAACTTATTCACTAGAGTTGCCATGAGGAAGGTCATATTACAAGACATAATAATGAATTCTTCCTCTAGCCTCGTAAATATTTTTTGGTTTGTGGCTCCCTTTTCAAACCAATTCCTAAGTCTTAAAACTTTCCATAAATTCCCTAAAGAAACCTACTATGATACCAATATGATTTGTAAACTGCCATAGATATTCCACTAATAGTTGATCACACGAGATATTATATCATGCTAAAATATTTCAGTATGTGGGTTTATTTTCTATGATCTCAAATTTAGTATAATTAGCTTCTTTCTCAATTTTTTGAAAATAACCAAAATACAAAACTTAAAGAATAAGAAAATAAACATACCATCCACAAAAAATAACACAAGATGGTTCCTAGGAAATGTAAAGTTGGAAAAATATCATCTATAAGGTGAAGTTTATGCTCTTCCCTCTTTTATTTAGCTATGAAACGCAAGTAAAAAAAAATGGGACTCAATATAGATTTTCCTATGACATTATGGCCTTAATTTCTACTATAAAATCTTCTTCCTCCTATGTTATGGTCCCAAATCCTAGTTCTATATGATTTAGTCGATTATGGAACAATTGAAATTATAAAATAATGTAAACCCCCTCTCCTCTTGATATCCTAATACATAACATAGTTTGATAATCATCTAGGATATGGTTTTTTGCATGTCTCAACCCTCAATCAGTGTGAGGATTTGGACCTAATATAATCTAATTGAAAGTTTATACATAGATTTCTCCACACATGTGAGTAATGGGGGTTGACATGAAATCTACTTGGTAATGTGGTGCCCAACAAGGTTGGTTAACTTGTAGGAGAAATGAATTCCACATACAAACCCTATTTGAGGTAATTGTTACACTATTGGAAAGGTATCAATGTCTAGAAAAAAAACAAACAGCTAAAAGCTATGACCACAAATTCTTTAACCCAAAAAGTGTAATTTGATGCCTAAAATGGCTTTGGAAGGTTTTGGACCCTAAATGTCCAAACTATGATATACCACTAAAATCGGCCCTGCAAGTTAAATCCTCTAATATTTCCACTGGAAAAGATGATAAATTATATAATGATCTATTTCATATTACCATCCCTAGAAAAAATTTCTCACAAAGACTATAGATTCCTCTTAAGAAAAAAGTTTTTCGTTCCTCTTTACTTCATGCACCTTTATTTTCCTCTTTACAAACATAGCCTAAATATGTTATATTATTATTTTCTAAACTTCACATGCAATATTCTAGTGATTCTACTAACATTTCCCTATTTTATAGGTCCTACTTTCTGTTGAGAATAGCAACAAGAAATGATAAAAATAGAATCCATAAATTTCAGTTTAATTTTTCCTTGAATGAGACCGAGAATTAAAATCGAATTCTATTCTCAGACAAACTTGTAAATAGAACAATGTAAACTTTGAAACGGGAACTATAAACTCAAAATGATAACTCTACCCAAAAAGCCCCAAAAAAACATGAAAAACAGTGCTAAAAACCAAAAGTGTGTATACTAGAATGATGGTTTTTTTAGGGTCAATTTAACATGTTTTAAAAATGGCAGTGAGAATGAATTTTTTGTGCAAAAATTGTGCAAAAAACAACTTGAAAATGAAAAGTGCTAATAATAGAACAATGGATTTTTTTTTTAGGGTCAACTTCTAGCATTTTAAAAAAATGTCAGTAAAACCGAAGTTTTATGTGCAAAAATTGTGCAAAAAACACCCTCAAAACGAAAAGGGTTGATGCTAGAATAACATTTTTTTTGGGTAATTTTCAATATTTTGAAATAAATGGTGTAGATTTTGTTTATGACAAATGAAAACATTAAAATCTCAAAAAAATAATGAAACATAAAAATTAAAAAAATAAAACAATAAAAAAAAGTTTTAAAAAAAATACCAAAATGTAAATAAAAATATATATTAAAAACAAAACATAAAATAAATAAAAAAATCAATCAAAAATGTAAACAAAAACAAACAAGAATTAACCTATAAAATAGAAGAATAAAAAATTAAAAACAATTAAGGAATTAAATAATAAGAAAAAACGTATTTTCAAAAAATAACTTTTTAATGTGGTAACCATAAAAAAAATTGGAAAAAAAAAAAAAAAAAACTATAAAATTAAGTAAAAATAGGAAGTTTATGAGAGATTTTTCGGCAAAAATCACATGAAATATCATTTGTCGACGCGTTTCGAACCAACCAGTGTGGTTCATCGTCAAGGCAAGTTGAAGAAACAAATCCAACTTTGCATGTAAATAGTCTGAGCAGAGCCTCCAACGGCGAACTTAACCAACAACGAATTTTGACTTTTGGACCAAGGTCATAAATGTTTTTTATAATTTAATGGAAGTTCGTTATATTAGGTGACCATTCTCTT
>APFE030916739.1:217897-291477 GCA_000404065.3 Pinus taeda | reverse complement strand
CCCCCCCCCCCCCTCTCAGTATTATTTTCAACAATGAATAGCCTCTAAGCAAAAGCTCAGCATAGGGGTGCAAATGGACATAGACCAACCAACCTCTAACCTGACCAATCCTTTGGGAATGGGAGAAGAGGAATTTATAAGCTAGGAGATGGATTTAGGACTCCTCCAAAGAGAGGATTAGGCCCACATCTCAAGGAGGTAGCTCATAGGGATAAGACAAAGAGGTCAAGTTAGGAGGATTTGACCTCATCTATACGAAACCACCTCCATCTCACCGGTCTGGAAGCTTCTAGATCATGTCGCTTCTTATCCTCTTTGGTAAAATTACATTTTTCGGATCATCACAGGTATACAAGGGAACAAAGTGATGCCATCACGGATCAAACATGGTGCAACAGGAAATCATCATGGTATTGAGCTTCATAAGAGCAATGACCCTCAGTTTAGGGTTTTAAGAGCTATTTCTTCATGGAAAGCTCAAGACATTTTCCAAAAAAAGTTAAAGGAGGGATCTAAGTTGTATATATGAAAGAGTATATTGTACAATGGCCATGTTTTGGGAACTATGGGGTATGTCAGAGGGAAGTGCAAGAGGTGTGACAAAATACTGTGTAACAATCCTCTACCTTAAATCATCTCGAGGAATTCAGCAAGGGGATCCTCTCTTTCCCTTCCTCTTTGTTTCTCCTATCAAGAGTATAGGCCACTACATGCAAGTTGTTATGCACAAAGGGGAAGGGAATAAGGCTTAAAAACCATACAACCCCCATCACCCACCAACAGTTTATGGATAACACCATGATAATGGGAGTGCCCATGATCATAGAAGCACAAGTAATCAAAAGACTCAAGGAGTACTTTATGCTCCATAGACCATAATTACACCTTCTAAGTCTCAAGTATTATGTTTTGATACCCACACTAGTATTAAGGCCCACCTAGCGTGAATAATGGGTTTTTATCACTCTTCACTTCTTGTGTTTGTTGGTGGGAAAAGTTCCCTAAGGCAAGGGATGAAAGCCTCAATAGATCAGGATAAGATAATCAACAAAGAGCATTCATAGAATCATGCCAAACATATGAATTATCAAATAAGGATTTGGAGACATACCTGGAGGTCCTACATTTGAAGATGTTCCCATAGGGTCCAAACCCTCTGCTTCTTCAAATATGTGCAGAACTGCAAAACAATTACAGAAGCATATACATATTAGATAATTCAATGTGTATACATATTAATATGTTAGATCATCATATATAAAAATATAAACCATCATTCATAAGATGACAACATATATCGGGAATAAGACATGAGCTTCTTTATTGATTAATAGAAATAAGTATAGGAAAGATGAAACCTTATCTAGGACAAAGGAACTGACAAAGCATCCCTCTAGATCTGACCATCCTAAGCCATGAAAACAACCTCTTTAATAGGTGCAAGTAGATGTTAGAAAGGATGTTGAGCATCTATGTAAAGGAAACCAGGGTTTCCTAGAGACTGGGATTGCAGGAGGCATGAGAAAAGAAAACTTGATCTGGGAGAAGTCGAGTATAATGTCGATATCCTTAATCTTATATCAATTAGGCCTACCCAAGGGATGTATATATACCGCCTCAAATTTTTTGTTTCATTTAGGCCATGGGCTCCTGTACATGGGCTGTTCATAAAACCGATAAACCCTTCCCGAAAACTAGCATTTTATTTTATTTTTTCATATTTTAAATGTATACACAGACATAGTTTTATGGGACCCACATATGTATGCGATTTGGTATGGGTAGAGTCATGTATGGAATTTGAGATAATGATTTCAGTATAAAGTCAAGTCTGCATAGGGAAAGGGACTATCGAGGGCAATAAAAGAGCATTAGGTCTAGAAGAGTGTTGAATGATGCTATAGCAGTGATTTATCTGGGGCCCTCTCTCAAGGATAACTCCACGACAATTATTTATTGACGAGATATTCTTGAAAATTTTTCAACAAACCAAAAGAATGGACCTTTCCAGCCCTCAACGTAGATAGAAGGTTAATCCTTCCTAAATTTGTTCTACAATATTTACCAATTTAAATAATTTCATTGTTCGTAGCTAAGAAAGGAGTGCTTCAATCCATATGTAACTTATATCGCTCCTTTTTATGGGTTGTAGCCACTCAATAATGCAAATGGGAATTGGTAGGATGGAACAATCTCTACTTTCCCAAGCAGAGAGGAGGTCTTGTGCTTAAGGATTCAGAATAGCTCAATAAATTCATGAGAGCTTAGCTCTAGTGGAGGTGGATTTAATGGGGCATAGATCTTTGGAATGTTGGGTTGGTGTTATATTCTTTCCACAACTATCCTCACATGCTATTAGGTGGGTGGACCTATCTATGGTTTTCTATATGGGTTTTGCACATGGTTTTGGGCATGATGGTGTTTTTCCCATGGTATCTTACAGATCTAGTCAAGGGAACTATGCTTATGTTCTAACATGGTCAATGGAACGGGGTTTATGAATGCTTCGGCATGTATATATATGTGTTGTAACATTAAAAGGAATATAATGAAAAAATCAATCTAGTAGTCCCGCTTTTGGGATCTAGTGGAAAATATTTGTGTATTTATTTTGTGTTTCTTGCCATTTTATATTTTCTGGTTTTTAAGAATTTTTTTGCAGGTAATTTATGTATAGGGTTAAAACCTACGTTTGGCATCAAAGTTTTTTATGCTTCAAGGGGATGCCTTTACTATTGAGGGATTTTTCTCAAGCCTGTGGTAGACCTTGTTCAATGGGATATCTACAGGATCAATTCTTGTGATGAAATAACATGGCAAGCAGTGGAAAGATAGAGATCGAGAAATTTAATGGTCGAATTTTTGAGTTGTTGAAACTCAATATGAAATATTTGCTGGTCGATAAGGATCGGTGGATCATGGTAGATCTAGGTACTAAACCAACAACAATGTTAGCTGAAGACTGGACGAAGATGGATCGTAAATCAAAGAGCACAATACAGTTGTGTATCTCAAATTCAGTATTGTTGAATGTATTAGGGGAAGCTACGGTGAAGGTTTTATGGGACAAGTTATGGACTTTATACCAATCTAAGTCTATCGTGAATAAAATATTCTTATGGAAAAAATTGTATAACCTGAGGATGAAGGATGGAGACTCGGTGACAGGGCATCTTAATGCTTTCAATAGTGTGGTAAGCCAATTTTCTCTATTGATATTAAAATTGAGATGGAGATAAGTACATAAATTTTCTTTGTTCTTGTTGTAGTGGCTACAAACACCCTCCAAAATTTTTCCTTAACTCTGTTTTGGAGCCTCCCTACCAACCATCCTCAACAGCATGTGTTTCACTTGTTTGTGAGAATAATTTCGGCAAAATCACATAAAAAATCATGTTGCACTGTCAAGCATATAGGCTTCAGTTGTTTATCAGTGTCTTGTTAGACTGTGCATGTCAGTTTGCTTCACTCCCCTCACAGGTTGTCTTTATGAACTTAGACCATGTGCTGACCAAGCATCTCCCCTAGGAAATTGTGCAATTCTAGAGGGGAACCAACCTTCCCTTTAGAAATTGCGCAAATCAGCTAGCCAGCCTACTGAGATCAAGAATTACACAAATCAGTATGTCAGGCTTCCCTTAAAAAATTGCATAATTCTTGAGGGGAACCAGCCTTCCCTCCAAAAATTGCGCAAAACCTCACAACCTGCTGGGCTCCAGAATTTTGCAGAGCAGTCAGGAAATCTTCCTCCAGAAAACTGTGAAATCTGACCTAACACCACTACTCAGCCCAGATATTGAAAACTTTTGGGAGGCAGTCACCTACTAACCCCACAAATTGTGCAATCTCTCTGGGATAGCGAGCCTAGCTCAGCCCTGGAACTGCGCAAATTTTCATCCTAAGCTTGCAGATCGATGCTTATGAACAAAACATTACATAGCTCATTCCTCACATCAATCTTCTAGCTTTGACATCCCACATCACATCTAGGAGTCGTTAGCACATTCAGCTCTGTTGTTTCGGGGTAAGCCCACTTTGCATGTCTTCTGCTACGTTTCTATCACTTTTTGTGCTTCGGCTTGTGTAAGTGTTGTCTACTTGATTTCAATGAGTGCTTGATATCATTTGCATGTATCTTAGCTTGTATAAGCATCATTTCAGTTTTTGTTTGCATCTCACTGTTATCGCATGCACGACACTATTTTTGCACCAACGGTCCTCATTGTGGCGACTCACTTCACACACATGCATGCTTTTACATTTTTTGAACCCTACACTTTCTATTTCCTGTCGATGGGTCTAGATTACCTTGGCCCGGATACTGCCTTGCCTAGACAATATTATGCAATTCTGAGAGGGAAGGCCCTACCTTCCTCCCAGAAAATGTGAAAATATTGTCATTCAATTCCCTCCAATCTTCCTTTGTGCAATTCTAAGATGCAGTGACTGCTGGCCCAAAAAATTGCGCAATCCAGTCCCTGGGCTTGCATCACTTGCCAGCTGAAATTATGCATTGCACAATCTCAACATCTAGCAGGGCAGGCTGGACTATGCATTTCATAGTTCCAATAGTCAAGTAGCCTCCTGATTTCCCGGTATATCCTTTGCGCAATTTTGGTAGTCAATCTCTCGACCTCCCAGCGGAAATTGTGCAATTTTCACAACCAATCACACAGGCATGTTGCAACTCAGTCCTCAAGTTTTTTTGGTTTTAGATTGATAGATTACTTTCCATAAGTGTTGCTATGTCTCCAAGTATCACAGGTGTTCTTCTACCTCTCAGCGGCGTAGGCACAATGCATTCCAAGATAGAAGAGTCAAAGACACCACTGAGAGCACAACTAGAGATGCAGTCGAGCAAGTGTTTATGAGCTTGCCTGCATATGAAGACATCAAGTTGTTCATAGAAAAGGATGTCAAGATGAAATGGTAGCAGCATCACAATGAGTGGCACCATTAGTAGCAGCAGACGGTAGCACACCTACATGCGATGAATGTAAGAGGAAGGATGTTGATAGCATGAAGGTGGAGCAAAGATGCAAGTTCAAAGCATATCCACTTGTGATGAATATAGCTTTGGAGATTGAGGCTATGGGGTTATGACACAACACAGAGATTGCGTGAAGGCAGAGAGAGAAACAGAGAAGGAGTTTCATGTGTTGAAGTAGCAAATCAAGGAAGAACAACATTTGTACAAATGAGAGAAGGGTTGTAGTAGGAACAGGTACAATAGGGGGTGCGACATGCATAGACTGATTAAAATATGCTCGAACAAGTTATGGATACATTCAGCAGCCGACATGGAACAAACAGGGTGAGCAGTGTTGTCGATCGCATGCAAAGGTATTCAAGAGCATGGATGTCATTGTGTGCACACATGCGATCATGCCCATTTGGAACACTCACCAAGGCAAAGACAAGAAGCAAGTTCGACTGGAGCTGAACATATATTTTGACAAGTTGACACACATGATCACCAACACACACTTGGAAATAAGCACAAACACTATGCATCAGTATGTTGTTGGTCCAACCGTACTCAAGAGTTGGACAGAGGAGCCATATAAGTGTACTTGGATGCAGCAAAGGCAAGAGTTTCCTTTTAGCACAATGTCACCATTGAGCGCACAGACACCATCACGGATGACCAAGCTTCGCATCAGTTTTCTACCATCGATCATTGCATGGATGTTGAAGAGTTGGTATTACCACAATAGTCCAAGTGTTAGTGATCTCCTGCATGACTTTCTCAAGCCTATTTGGTCTCACATGGGTACATGTGCAGATTGTATGTAACATCTTGTCAAGTGGAAGTTCAAGTGTCGATAGTTGAATGTAACAGTCATAGAGTAGTTGAAGAGTCATGAGGGTAGGTGAATAGTCACAAGGGTGAATATCAAGGGTCACCCCACCCTTTGCTATATATAGTCCCTCATAACTCACTGTAGGGCATTTGGTCGGCCAAGCTTCTGATAGGAGTATCTTATAGAAATCTTGGAGAGTATTGTAACGAGCCTTGGCTTCTCCACTATGTAGATGATCCAAAATGGATCTTCGATTAACCTCTTAAGTCTTCAATTGTATTTAAAATGGGAAAAATATGTTTCAAAATCCCGCATCACAACCTTTTATTACACCAAAGAAATACATTTTAAGCTGTGGAAACAGAGTATTAGGGGAACCATGTTTCAACGCAAAATTAACACTCAAGGGTTGTTGGATCCAAAAGATCAACGGACGAGAGGAAAACACATCAAAGAAATTTCATCGGATAAAATCCAAAGAGGAGTATAAGGGACTATAGCCTTGAGGAATTGCGATAGTGATCAATGTGATATAAAATGGGTCATTGATCGAGCATGCAGATCAACGGTGGATATGACAATAGGATATATTGCATCGCAAATTCCAAAGGGAGGGATTAACAAATGATTTTAGGCTTAGTGATATGCGATGGCCACATTATCACATCGCAATGAGCCATGGGGCAAGGACTGGACCCATAGACTTTAACACTTGCAGTGAGCTCTTTCATCATAGCCGTCGGGTCAATGAAATGAATGGATGGTTGTGATTCAATCGGTGATCAGAACGATCAAGGTGATCGGAGATCGGGAGCGTAACAAAGCAAGGGACCATTGAAGTAGCGATTCTGCCGATGCACTGATAGCCAATGGGGCCGATTAGAGCGATCGAGGATTGCAGATCGGCGAATCACAATGCCAAGGGACCATGCACTGAGCGAAAGGCGATATGCAACATGCCCGGACCCGACAATTTTATAAATGTGGGTTTAATGTTTTTTAGTTCCAAATTAAAGCATTGCGGTCGAGTTTTTCCATGTATTTCATGTATTTCTTTGTATTAATGAAAATGCTCTATTTCAGGACTTTACCACATAGAAAGGTCGGACGGTCGGGTTACCCATGCCCACTGGCCCCTTTTGATTGTAAATTTGTTTCTATTATGAATATTGCTCCACGCTGTAAGCGTTATCGTGTAACACAGAACGTGTCATAAAGACCAGCAGAGAGAGAGATGAAGTGATAGAGAGCATAAAAGACAGAGCCAGAAGAGAAACAACAGGGAATTCCAAAGGATCCTTGGGAGGTAGCATTACTTTCTGGGCTTGAGAATCTAGAGCAAAAGCTCTATATATGTATCCCAATGTTGTATTGAGAGGGGAGAGTGGAAAAGGAAGTAGAAGACAGAGAGAAAGAGGAAGCAGTTGTGTACTCTTGTAGGCTTGAGGATTTCGATTAATACCTGTTGTTTTTGTCACTATTGTGTTGAGACTTGGTTTGAGCTCACACTTGTAATAATCTCCTCTTGAACACATAATATAGAGGTCGACACTAAAAGCTAGACTAGGAGACGTAGCCAAGAATTCTGGTGAACTCCTTGATTATTTACTGTGTTGATGTGTTGAATTGTTATGTTTTCCAATTGTTAAATGTCTGTATTATTCACAATCTTTTTTATCCATTGCACTATATAATATAGGCATTCCTACACATGAGTCTGTAATACCTTTTCTTCTTGATTTAGTATCCATTTTTGGATCAAGTGGTATCAAAGCATTTGGTTTTGTTAAGGTTAGACAAGCTTGTGCTGGATTTTGAATGCTAACTAGATTAAATCTCATACTAGGAGAAGGAGAAATTTTTTAGGTTAATCCAGAGATTGGAAGAGTCTATTCTAAGAGGAGAATGGAAAAAGAAGCTCCATTGGGATCAGAATCTCAATTTATAGAAAGTTTTAAGACACTCCAAACCATGGTGGAAGAGGTGTATTTGGAGTTTAAGAAGGGTCAAGGTGAAAGCACTTCAACACCCAAACCAGAAAAAGGAGTAGAGGAACCTTTTCTAGTTTCCCCTCCATAAGGAAAAGGGAAAGGGGAAATGTCTCCTCCACCATCTCCTCCATCATCACCTATTAGGCCCTTATACTACAAGTGTAACCACTTATTGTTATTAGTACAACCCCCTTATTATATTGATGTACCCATGTAGTGCCCATAGTGTTACTATTATGCCCCATAGAAGTCGACTATTGTTATTATTGTGCCCTTACATTATTATTGTTATGTCGGCTCTGATTATATTATGACCCCTTAGACTCCTATATATAGAAAGGAGGTCTTTTCATTTGTATCATCCAAGAATTGTTCTTTTGTGTAATGTAAAGGAGATTTCCACCTCAAAGAGGTTGAATTCTAAGGCGTTCAACTATCTTTTCTATCTTTTTGTGAGTTGGTTTCATAACATTTGGTATCAGAGGTGTGGATTCTAGGGTTTTGCTGCTCCAAACAGGTCATCGTGGGATTTTCTCTATAACTATTTCGATACGAAGTTTTAAGAGATAAGAAAAAAAACCCATTTGAGATGAAATCGGTCGAACCTTGGCTCTGAATTTCAAATCTTGTCTCACTATATTTTTGGAGATATAGTCTGAGGAAGTTAGGGTTTTTGCAGACCCCCGAATTACATTCCAAACAGGTGACCTGGGGAAAATCATCATAACTTTCTCTCTGAGAATCAGATTGAAATTTCATAATAAGTTACAAAAAGAGGATGGAATGTAGTTTCTTTTGTACATTTTTAAGATCCAAAGGTCGAAATAGTGACATGTTTCACGTCGTACAAGTTCGCTCTACTTAACTAGTCTATAATCAAGTCACCGTGGGAGATTTGGTATAACTCTTCCTTGGAGAATCCAATTTGGATCAAACAGGTGGCATTGGAAAGAGGACGCAAAGGGATACTGCAGGTCATGCTTTTACAACTGGAAGAGCCAAAATTATAGAGTTATAGTCATTTCAATATCGAGCTCCTAAAATCAAGAAAAGGTGATATGAGGAAGTTTGATGGCAAGGATCCGGTAAATTGGATACTTCAGATGGAGAAATATTTTGATCTACATGGTGTATCACTGTTACAAAAGGTATGTATTGCATCTTCATATTTAGAACAAATCAATTTTTATGGTATAAAGGGCTTTATTCTCGTAAACAACTTGTTACGTGGTCAATTTTCACGAAGGAAATGATAGCACATTATGAGGATACAAAGAGAAACACCTTCTTTAGAGCAATACCACAACAATTGGAAAGAGTAAAAGGGATTTGTTACATAGTGGAAATTAAAATTTATGGCAACAAGGAAGTCTACCCCTCACAACTATAAATATGGAAGTGTTGTTTCTCCTAGCTTTCCACAACCTACAAGGGTTACTCCACAACAATTGGAAGAAAAAAAGAGAAAAAGGGATTTGTTACAATTGTGATAGCAAATGCACTAAAGGTCATAAGTGTGCTGAGAAGAAATTATTTTAAATAGAGTATGAAGAGGAGGAAGACAAGGATCAAGAAACATCAAAAGAAGATGATATACACCAGGACCCAACCCCAAAGAAAGAAGAAATGAATCAGACCATATCTTGTAAAGCATTGGCAAGAATTACCACTCCTCAAACTCTCAAGATAGAAGGACATATGAAGAATAAAAAGGTGCAAGAAGTGAAATATCACATCAAGAAATAAGAAATGAATCCAACCATATCTTGTAATTCATTGGTCGAAATTACCACTCCTCAAACTATAGAGATAGAAGGACATATCAAGAAGAAAAATGTTTAAGAAGTGAAAGATCGCATCGAGCATCAAGAAATGAATCCGGCCATATCTTGTAAAGGATTGGAAGAAATTGCCACTCCTCAAACTCTAGAGATAGAAGGACATATCAAGAAGAAAAAGGTTCGCACAGTAAAACATCACATCGAGCATCAACAACAAGTTCTCCAACTTTTAAAGGATAACGCCACTTCAGTGCAAAATCAAATGAAACAACAGGTAGATCAACATCGTAGTGAAAAATGTTTTGATGTAGGTGATTGGGTAATTTTATTGCTACATCTCAAGCAAGCTATGTATGAGAAGGAAATGTTGGCAATTTGACATCATCTATAGAAAATGGAAGAAAAAATTTGTTGCAGATGCACTCTCAAGAAAGGATGAGGATGTGGAAGCATTGTTTTGTGTTATTTCTATTATCCAACCAGATTGGATAAACAAAGCAAGGAATGAATGGAAGAAGGACAAAGAAGTATGCTCACTTATTCAAAAGTTGCAAAATATCCCAATTCAAACAATATTGCTAGAAATTGAAGAGGAAGGAAAAATCATATTGGAACCTGGAGCAGTCATAGAAACAAGAACCCGATAGCTACAAAATAGATCAATTTTAGAGTATCTCATCAAATGGAAGAACTTACCCACTGAAGATTCCAAATGGGAGCACATGAATTTTATACAGAAGCATCAAGAACTACTCAAGCATTGAGGACAACACTTTTTGAAGGAGAGGGGCATGTTAGGCCCCTATACTTCTAGTGTAACCCCATATTGTTATTAGTATAACCCCCTTATTATATTGATGTACCCATGTAGTGCCCATATTGTTACTATTGTGCCCCATAGAAGCCCACTATTGTTATTATTGTGCCCTTACATTATTATTGTTATGTCATCTATGATTATATTATGACCCCCTAGACTCAGATATATATAAAGGAGGTATTTTCATTTGTATCATCAAATAATTGTTCATTTATGTAATGTAAAGGAGGTTGCCCCCTCAAAGAGGTTGAATTCTAAGGCGTTGATCTATCTTCTCTATCTTTTGTGAGCTAGTTTCATAACATCACCTTCATCATCCTCATCATCATCTTCTAGCTCTTCTAAGAAGAAGAAGAAAAATTCCTTAATCAAATTAGATGTGAAGTTTGATTTTCCAATTTATGATGGATAACTCAATGCAGAAAAGCTAGATAATTGGATAAGACAAATTGATGTATATTATAGGGTATAGAACGTTGATTCAGAAAGGAAGAAGATTCAGCTGGATAGCCTTTGACATGGAGGAACTACACTAGTATGGTGGGAAGGAAAGACACAAGCTGATATACAAAAACATGGTAAAATCATTTCTACCTGGAATGAATTATTTTCTACTATCAAAAATCAATTCTATCCCTTAGCTTACATGCAATAGGCAATGATGAGTTGGCAAACTCTTCATGAATTAAAGGGTCAAATTGTACAGAGTTATACTCGGGAATTCAGAAAGAGAGCTTTAACTCTAGGTATATCATTAGACTCACCTGAGACTTTATTGAAGTATATAGGTCGTCTTCATAACTATTTAAAGCATACTATTCTCGTGTTTAATCCCACTAGCTTAGACGATGTATCAGTTCAAGCCACACATCTAGAAGCTAGAGGTAAGAATATAAACCCAGAAGTTGGTTGATCATCTAAATATTTTGTGAGAGAGAGCAAGGAAAAGAAGAAACTGAAATGGAAGGAGAGGAAAGAAGGATAAACCTTCAAGCACTCATTGTAAGAAAGAAGGACGCAATGAGGCACACTGCTAGTCTTTGCATCCTGAATGGAAACTTAAGAAGTTTGGTAGTAGGAAGAAAAAGAGTGATGTTCCTATTTAGTAGGACTTGGGATCAGATTCAGGCGATGAAGCAATAGTTACTATAGCCGCAGATATTAAAGGTAAAGATTTTGAAGCATCCACAATTAATTCTACACAATCTATTGATAATGAAAATAATGAGAGAGAAAGAAATGATCTTTTTCGTATTAGAGTAATTTCCAAGAACAATAAGATTGATACTTTGTTTGATAGTGGATCACAAGTAAATTTGATTTCTGAAACAATTGTAAAGAAGTTGGGATTACAAACAAAACCCATGAGAAGCCATATCCATTAGGTTGGGTGTGTGATAAAACAAAGCTACAAGTAATGAGACAATGTAAACTTAGGTTTGATATTAGATCAATATTTCTAGATGAGGTTGAATTAGATATAGTTCCATTGGATATATGTGGTATTGTTTTGGGAAGTCCATACTTGTATGATAGCAAAGCTATTTTTTATAAAGTTGAGAATAAGTATCAACTCACTAAAAATGGAATAGAATACATTGTAAGAGCTCATAAACTCAAATACAACTATTATCTCATAAACTTAGGATATATGGAAAGAATTGTGAATTCAAGTAAGCAATTTTTACTAATGGTTGCATAGGCAAAGCGTCCTGAAAAATCCAATGCATTTGAAGGCTGTGATTCTAAACAGAAAGTTGATTTAGTTAAAGTTTTTTAAGAGTAATGTTCTATTTCAAGAACCAAAAGGTCTGCCACCCAAGTGAGAAATAGTACATGATATTTGTTTGCAGCAAGATGCTCCATTACCTAACATTGGAATGTACAGGTTGTCCGCTTTAGAGAATGCAGAGATAAAGAAGCAAGTACATGAGTTGCTCGATAAAGGGTTTATATGACCAAGCACGTCACCATGTGGATCTCCAGTCGTGCTGGTGAGAAAGAAAGATGGTTCATGGAGAATGTGCATTGATTATAGAGCACTAAATAAAATAACGATCAAGAATCGTTATCCTCTTCCTCTTATTGATGATTTATTAGATAAATTGCAAGAAGAAGTTTTACTTTTCTAAGTTAGACTTGTGAAGTGGTTATCATCAGGTCAGAGTTGCAGAATAGGATGCATGGAAGACTGCTTTCAAGAGAAAGCAAGGAATGTATGAATGATTGGTTATGCCTTTTGGCTTAACTAATGCTCCTGCTACATTTATGATAGTTATGAATGATGTACTCAGACCATTTATTGATGATTGTGTAATTGTTTATTTAGATGACATTCTTGTTTTTAGTATGACATGGGAAGGCCATGTGAATAATGTGAAGCAGACTTTAGATGTTTTAAAAAGAGAAAATCTCTATGTAAAACTATTAAAATGTGAATTTGGCAGAACATCTTTAATTTTTTTGGGTCATATTATAGGGGGTGGTGAATTGAAGATAAATCCCTCTAAGGTTGAAGTCATTGTGAATTGGCCTAAACCCAAATCTGCTACAAAGGTTAGGAGTTTCCTAGGGGAAACACAATACTGGAGAAAGTTTATTGCTAACTTTTCTTTGATTGCAGCTCCATTACATGCTTTAACAGGATTGAAACAGATGTTTAAGTTGGGAGGCAAACAGAAAAAATCCTTTGACACCTTAAAAGAGAAAATCAATATAGCACCAGTACTAGCATTGCCAGATCTTCAAAATCCATTTGAGATTGAGACAAATGCCAATGACTATGCCATGGCAGCAGTGCTGATGAAACATAGAAAACCCATATTCTATCATTCTGAGACATTTACTTCTGCAGTAGTTAATTATCCCATATAAGATAAAGAATTGTATGCATTAGTACAAAGTGTGAAAAAGTGGAAACATTACCTAATGGGTAAAGAAACAATCATACATACAGATCATAAACCACTTCAATATTTGCACTCACAAACTAAATTGCAGCAATCAAGAGATTATAGGTGGATTATTATGTAAAGGACCAACTCTTATATCATTTTGGAAAGTTATGCATTCCACAAACTGAAAGAGTTAACATAATTCGAGAAGAACATACTTCTCTCATATCAGGTCATTTTGGTGTAAGTAAAACAATTGCATAATTGCAAAGGTTCTGTTATTGGCCAAGAATGCATGAGACAATTTCTAGATATATCAGAAATTAGGCTTGTACACTCCACTTCCAATTCCTTCTTGTCCTTGGGAAAGTGTTTCCATGGATTTTGTTGGGGTATTTCCAAAATCTAGGAAAGGTCATGATTATTCGTATGTTGTTGTGGATAGGTTTAGTAAAATGTGTATTTTGATAACAAGTAATGAGTTGGTTACTGTTGAACAAACAACAAAGTTGTTCTTTCAGAATGCATGGGTTCATTTTGGGTTACCCACTTCTATTGTATCTGATTTATATTCTCGATTTGTTGGGAAGTTTTGGTCAAATCTATGGGAGTTGATGGGCACCAGGTTGAAGAAGAGCACAACATTTCATCCACAAACAGATGGTTAGACAGAAGTGGTCAACAAGACAGTGATCCAGTTGCTCCGAGGTTATTGCAACAAGCATCCCAAGCTTTGGGATGAGCATTTATGTTATGTGCAGCATGCTTACAACTGTGCCAAGCACTCTTCTACTCAGAGATCTCCTCTTGAGACTTGTATTGGTTTTATACCAAAGTCTCCCTTAGATTTTGTCTTTGGAAAAGACATAGCAGTTGATGGACATAGTGATGTGGATAAAGAAACCAAGTTCATTGAACAAATCCAGGAAATTCACCAGGCAATATAGGAACAACTGGAAAGAACTTAAGCCAAGTACAAGGCAAGACATGACAAGCATCGAGTTGAGCATAGTTTTCAAGTCGGTGATCAAGTCTGGTTGCAAATTAGCAAAGATAGAATGCAAGGTGAAGGTAAGAAGATAAAACCAATAAGGTATGGACATTTCAAGATACTTGATAAAATTGGTGAAAAAGATTTTTGCCTTGATTTTCTAGCTTATATGTAGACCTATTTAGTCGTTAATGTAGAAAACTTGAGATTGTATGAACCTTCATTGATTGGAGACCCTGAAGAGCAAAGTTAGTTTCCTTCTATTAGGGATTTGTTGCCTGAGTATCTCAATGAGTTATAGGAGGACATAGTTCTGGACAGGAAGGTAAGAACTATGTGTCAAGGGGATGTTGAGTACCTGAGAGTGGGACTCGAAGGTTCAAATCCAAGTAAAGAACGATGTATAGAAGTTAGAAAAGTGAGGGAGGAGTATCCTTACTTGATCGATGCCTAAAAACCAATTTTTGGCGGTCCAAAATCTTTTTCAGTGGGAAGACGTGATCCAAAATGGATCCTGGATAAACCTCTTAAGTCTTCAATTCTATTTAAAATGGCAAAAATATGTTTCAAAGTCCCACATCACAACCTTTTATTGCATCGAAGAAATACATGTTTAAACTGTGGAAATAGAGTATTAGGGGAACCATGTTGCAACGCAACGTTAACACTCAAGGACCGTTGGACCCAAAAGATCAATGGACGAGAGGAAAACGCATCAAAGAAATCACATCGGAGAAAAGCCAAAGTGGAGTATAAAGGACCATAGCCTTGAGGAATTGCGATAGCAATCAATGCGATATAACGTGGGCCATTGATCAAGCACGCAGATCAACGGTGGATATGACAACATGATATATCGCATCACAAATTCAAAAGGGAGGACTTAACAAAGGCTTGCAAGCTTAGCGATATGCGATGGCCACATTATTGCATCACAATGAACCATGGGGCAAGGACTGGACCCATAGACTTTAACACTTGCAATGACCACTTTCATCATAGCCATCGAATTGATGAAAGGAATGGACAGTTGTGATTGAATCGATGATCGGAGATTGGGAGTGTAACAGAGCAAGGGACCATTGAGGTAGCGATACCCCCAATGTGCTAATAGTCGATGGGGCCGATCAGAGCGATCAGGGATCGTAGATCGGTGAATCACAATGCCAAGGGACCATGCACTGAGCGAAAGGTGATATGCGACATGCCTAGATCCGATGATTTTATAAATGTGGGTTTAATTTTTTTTACTTCCAACTTAAAGCATTGCGGTCGGGTTTTTCCGTGTATTTCATGTATTTCTGTGTATTATTGAAAATGCTTTGTTTAGGGACTTTATCACATAGAAAGGCTAGATGACTGGGTTATCCACACCTGCTAGCCCCTTTCGACTATAAAACTATTTCTATTATGAATATTGCTCCACGCTATAAGCGTTATCCCTGTAACAGAGAACGTATCATAAAGACTAGTAGAGAGAGAGATGAAGCGACAGAGAGTAGAAAAGATAGAGCCAGAAGAGAAACGATAGGACATTCCAAAGGATCCTTGGGAGGCAACGTTACTTTTTGGGCTCAATAATCTCAATTAAAATCTCTATATATGTATCCCATTGTTGTATTGAGAGGGGAGAGAGGAAAAGGAAGCAGAAGACAAAGAGCAAGAGGAAGCAGTTGTGTACTCTTGCAGACTTGAGGATTTCGAGTAAATCCCTGTTGTTTTTGTCATTGTTGTGTTGAGACTCAGTTTGAGCTCACACTTGTAATAATATGCTCTTGAAGACATAATATAGAGGTCGACACTGAAAGATGGAACAGGAGACATAGCCAGGAAGTTTGGTGAACTCCTTGATTATTTACTGTGTTGATGTGTTCAATTGTTATGTTTTCCAATTGTTAAATGTCTATATTATTCTCAATCTTTTCAATCCATTGCACTAAATAATATAGGTATCCCTGCACATGAGTTTGTAATACCTTTTCTTCTTGATTTAGTATCCATTTTTGGATCAACAAAGCTAGTATATCTCTTTGGAGGAGCAGGTGGCAGTGACTGTAATGTTCCATTATTGGAACTAGTGGTTGGTCATGGTTGTATTATATGACTGGAACTTTCAGTTTTTAATATAACAAAGCCAGAATGTTTCATTCATATGTCGTATTGTATTTCAGCCTATCTTGTTTACTCTAAATGATATATGTATGTATTTTATTATGCATGTGTGTATAGACTCTTTCTATATATGTATGTATGAATCTTATTGAAAAGTGTTGTTGGTTTAACCATCACTTCAAATTGCTAGCTTTCTTTCCTTCTATTTTGTGATGCATCTTTGCTCGCGTGTTCCCTTCTTAACTCCGTGCTTTCACAAGTTTCCAAGGAGTGCACTCACCTCACTCTCCATGTGGTAGAACCATTCATGTGCCTTCCTTGACTTGCTGCATATGTCACGCCCTTACTACCAAGAGGGACATCTTACTTGCCTCTGCATGCAACCATGATCAAGGAGATATTGTATGACCCACTGCTGGGAATCCTACACCAAATGATTTGAGGTCTAGTTGGGACTTCTGACCGGGGAGATCCCCTAACATGTTGGCGGGTCCAACACCGTCAACATTTTGGTGCTAGAAGGAGGGCTAGATGACAAGCTAAGTCCTCACCATCTATTTTAGTCTTCACACATCTATCATGGAGTTTGTTATAATTCGCCCTCCGAAATGTCTATCCAATGAACATGTCTTTCACATCAAGAGGGAGTTCTAGGATCACTTGTCACAAATCACATATGAAGTTGAACTCGAAGTGGCCTAGCCTGAGAACTTATATGACTCCATGCACACATGTAAGTCATGGAAGATTTTAATGAAATAGAGGTATGTTCACTGCTCGCACACACACTTCGCGACCACCCAATGCAATGGTGTGGCACACTACCTCATAACTCTATGCACTTGTTCAAGCAGTCAGTGATCTAATCAAATCTATTTTCCACCACTTTGTTCCTGGAGTACTTGATAAAAAATCGTTACAAAAACGGAAGGCAATGCACAAATCACCTATGGCATTTTCGGAGCACTTCCATCTATTCATGTTTGAAGCCTCGAAAAGTTAGATGAACTTTCAGTATCTCATGGAGAGATTTGAATATTGCCTTATCAAATCTATTAATCCCAAGAACAAGTTCAAGCTCAAGCCCCGCTCAACATACTTCGGTGATGGAGTTGCGTAATCACAAACAGACATGGTCATTGTCACAAGTGATTGTTCGTTGTCCCCTCTTCAAACAGCTCCACAATTGGAGAGTGATGTGGGAGAATATGCACACACCTTTTTTCAACCATAACATCCTCCCAACATTGCTCCTTCTGATTTTCATGCAAGCTTGGTTGCAAATCCATTGGGTTATCACATGTATTTTTTACCTCAGCCTTTATCTTCGTACTCGGATGATCCTCCGAATGACAGTGTCTTGTGTTATTCCATTCCAGACTCTACACTTGTTGTGAACAAGGATCAATCCATCATCAGAGTTGTTGCTTCACAACAAACATGCGCTATCATTCATGAAGAGTATGACAGGGAGCTTGAACATCCACTAGCAGTAGAGGACCATCCTTGTCTGTCCGTACCTCCTTCGTTTTTTCCTAAAATCCTTGATGATCCTACCATCCCTGATTTTTCATGTATATCTTCATCCACGGATGCACCCATTGTTGATCATTCACATGAAACATCAGAGGAAAAATCCTTCACTAAAAATCCACTTGATTTTTTGTCTACTTTTTCTAGAAACGCAGAGGGTGAACATTCTTGCTTCTCATATATCCCTCTATGTGATTCATCAAATCATGAGCATGCCAAAAAAAATCCTGAATTTTCTGATCTTGGTTGTCGTGATCTCTCTACTTCTTCATATGATCATGATATTGATTCAATTGTTGTTAATCTATCTAAGGCACTGGTCTATGATGATCTATCTATCGACGAAGTCAAAACAATACAGACTATCGAGGCACTTTAGCCCGAGATGATGGTTATGTCAAGTCGTTGCTGTCCTGAAGTTGGTTTCACGTCCGATCAGGAAATTGTTCAAACACCTAAGGCTCCTCATCTCTCATCTAGATGCATTGAAGATCAATCTCACACACGGATTTTGCTTCCTCTACTCAAACTACACGATCGCATCGCTCATGCATTGGAGGAATCTTACACAGCAAGCACACTTGTGCAACATAAGTTGTCTACCTTTCTCACATTTTCTTACATGACATAGTCAAGAGTGTGTGTATGCTTGACATCTACACACAGTGTCACCCAGCACCATGGTAAGTCCATAGACCACATGTCATGCACTTGCACTCACTTACATTTTGTGGACACATTTAAACCCAAAGTGTGTTTGTCTTCATTGTTATATCTTTCATGTTTTTTGGTTCACATAGTTGCGTTGTTCATGAACCATGCATTCACTAACATGGGTCAACCAATGCATTGGTGGCTCCATTGGAAGTATCACTTCATGTGAAGTAGACCCATGCACTATTAGCTTAGGCTTTGGGGTAGTGTTTGCTTTACCTTTTTTGTTTGCATGCATGTTTGCTTTCTTACCTTGTGTGTTTGCTTGCTTGCTTGTTTTTTTTACTCACTTTTCTTACACATTTACTTCTACTTTTTTCTTTGTTTTCTAGTTTGTTTGCATGTTTGTGTTCTTATGTTAGTTTTGCATGCACCGTGTGCGACTCTTGAAACAAGTTAGGTAAAGTATAAGAGGACTTGTTAATTTATCAATACTTGGTTATTAGTTGTCTTTGCTATGTATGAAGAACTTGTTATCTTCAGTCCATGATACATCGATTGAAAATGCATATAGTTCGAAGTGAACCTTGCTGAAAACACAACGCTTGTGCACTAACTAGTGGCACCCACTCTATTCAGTTGTTTCTGGGTTAATCCTTGTCAGCTCAGTCAAGTAGAGTAAAGTGAGGGGGAAAACCTTAACAATCACATCAGAGGTATATATATAAACTACTTCTCTGAAGGAACAAACTCTTATGCTCTCAACAAGTTAGGATCCCTCTTTCGCCTCTGAAATGTATAAGTGTTATGCACAATTATGAAAAATGAATAAGGCGAAAGAAGAGAAAGGATTCCTGCATACAGAGGTGATGCAAGTAACTCCACCGAGGTACTGACTAGGCTCGTTGGTAGTGGAGTGATGCTTGTGTTCCTGCGTGACTCCATCGAGATACTATCTAGGCTTGCTAGCAGTGGAGTAACGCCAGAGACGAAACTAAAACTCTAATGATCATATGACTTGTGCACCAATATACCCCTCATCCCCAATCAAAAAAACTATGTTGACTTGGATTGGAATGTGTGTCGACCGACCAAGGGCTTGGAAGACACTACATCTTACAATCAAGCAAGTGTGGAAACCAAGATGAAGAGAGAACTGAACAATACTTCCATAGGTGTTAGACTTTCTTTTCATGAACAAGGTCCATTCAAAGATCTAGATTTCTACTAGTGTGTCGCCAAGTGTTGTAGCAGCTGGAAACACCCTCCAAAATTTTTCCTTAGCTACATTTTGGAGCCTCCCTACTAGCCATCCTCAAAACATGTCTTGCACCGTCAAGCATATAGGCTTCATATGTTTCTAAGTGTCTTATCAGCCTGTGCATAATAGTTTTCTTCACTCCCCTCACAAGATGTCTTTCTAGACTTAGACCATGTGCTAGCCAAGTAGCTCCCCTAGAAAATTGCGCAATTCTGGAGGGGAACCAACCTTCCCTCCATAAATTTCTCAAATCAGCTGACTAGCCTGTTGAGCTCAAGAATTGTGAAAATCAATTTGTCGGGCTTCCCTCAAGAAAATTGCACAATTCTAGAGGGGAACCAACCTTCCCTCCAGAAATTGTGCAAATTAGCCTGGCAGCCTGCTAGGCTCCAGAATTGCACAGAGCAGTCAGGCAGTCTTCCTCCAAAAAACTACACAATCGGACCCAACACTACTGCTCAGCCCATAAATTCTAAAATTTTGGGAGGCAGTCACATGTTAACCCCACAAATTATGCAATCCCTTTGGGATAGATAGCCTAGCTTAGCCCAAGAACTGCACAAATTTTCATCCTAGGATTGCAAAGTGATGTATGTGCCTTTGGGTTAACTAGTTCTCTCCGGGACCGAGCAAAGCTGATTTACATGCATGGACTAATTTTCCCAAGGCATCATGCAAAGTAATCCCTAAATCTATGGATAAATTTTTAGCAGTTGGAGGTTACATGCAAAGCTCATTTTAGAAATCTCTCGCCAAGTGTCGCTTTTTCCTAGATTTGTGGCATGCAGGTCATAACCTTGATTTATCAAAACTTATGAATCGGGCATTGCAAAGCTCATTCCTCACATCAATCTTGCAGCTCTAAAATTCCACATCGCATCTAGGAGCCGTCGGCACATTCAGCTCAGCTATTTCAGGGTAAGCCCACTTTGCATGTTTTGCGCTGTGTTTTTGTCGCTTTTTGTGTTTCACCTTGTGTAAGTGTTATATGCTTGATTTGAATGAGCACCTCCTGATGTTTTCATGTATGTTAGCTTTTAGAAGCACAATTTTAGTTTTCCTTTGCATCTCACTACTGTCACATGCATGACACTGTTTTTGCACCGAGGGCCGTCGTTCTGGTGACTCGCATCACACACATGCATTCTTTCCCATTTTCTGAATCCTTCACTTACTTTTTGCATGGAAAATCATTCACTCTTGTTTACACTCAATTTCACCATGCATTCAGACTTCTCAGGTTTCTATCACCCATTTGTGGGTCTAGGCTACCCTAGCCTAGACTCTACCTTACCCGGATAGAATTGTGCAATTATGACAGGGAAGGCCCTACCTTCCTCCCATAAAATGCACAAATATGGCCAGTCAACGCCCTCTAGTATTTCTTTGTGAAATTCTGAGAGGCAGTGACTGCTAGCCCAAAACAAATCTTAATGCAGTCCCTTTGCCTGCATCACTTGCCAGCTGAAATTTCACATTGTGCAATCTCAGCAACTAGGAGGCTAGGCTATATTGTACACTGCATAGTTCTAATAGTTAGCTAGCCTCTTGATGGCCCAGTTTGTCCCTTGCATAGTTTTGGCAGTCAGTCTCCCAACCTCTCAGTGGAAATTGCACAATCTTCACGACCAATCACATAGGTATGTTGCAAGTTAGTCCTCAAGTTTTCTTTTGGTTTTTGACTAATAGATTTCTTTCCATGAGTGTTTATATGTCTGCAGGTATCACAGGTTTTCATATGCCTCTTAGTGGTGCATACATAATGGGTTCTAGGATAGCATATTCAATGACACCACTGGGAGCACAACTGGAGGTGCAGCAGAGAAAGTGTCTATGAGCTTGCCTACCTATGAAGACATTAAGTTGTTCATAGAAAAAGACATCAAGATGAAATGGTAGCAGCATCGCAGTAAGAGGCACCATTAGCAGGAACAGACGATAGCACACCTACACACGACGAATGCAAGAGGAAGGTTGTTGACATCACGAAGGCAGAACAAAGCTGCAATTTCAAAGAAGATCCACTTGTGATGAAGACAACTTTGGAGATTGAGGCTATGAGGTGACGATGTGACACAGAGATCGTGCAAAGGCAGAGAGACAAACAGAGAAGGAGTTGCATGTGGTAAAGTAGCAACTCAAGGAAGAACAACAGTTGTACAGATGAGAGAAGGGTTACAGTAGGAATAGGTACAGTAGGGGCCATGAGATGCACAAACTCACAAAACTGTGCCCGTACAAGTTATATATCCATTCAACAACCGGAATGGATCATACAGGGTGAGTAATATTGTCAATTGCATGCAAAGGTATTCAGGAGCATGGATGTCATTGTGCGCATGCATGTGATCCAACCCATTTGGCACACTCACTGAGGCAAAGATAAGAAGAAAGTCCAAATAGTGCTGAACATGTATTTTGATAAGTTGATGTGCATGGTCACCAACACACACTCAGAGATCAGCATAGATACTATGCAACAGTATTTTTCTGGTCCAACTACACTCAAGGCAATGATGTGCATGTTATCAAACGGGTTGGATAGAGGATCTATATTAGCGTACCCGGATGCAACGGAGGCAAGAGTTTTCTTTTAGCACAATGTCACCATTAAGCACACATACACCATCATGGACAACCAAGCTTGGCATCAGTTCGCTACCATCGATCATTGCAAGGATGTCAAAGAGTTTGTCTTACCACAATGGTCTTAGTGTTAGTGATGTCTTGCATGACTTTCTCGAGCCTATTTTGTCTCACATGGGTTCATGTGTAGATTGTATGTAACATCTTGTCAAGTGGAAGTTCAAGTTTCGATAGTTGAATGTAACAGTCATAGAGTAGTTGAATAGTCATGAGGGTAGGTGAATAGTCACAAAGGGGAATGTCAAGGGTCACCCCACCTTTGCTATCTATAGTCCCCCATAACTCATTGTAGAGGATTTTGGTCAGCCAAGCTTCTGATAGGAGTAACTTAGAGAAATCTTGGAGAGTATTGTAATGAGCCTTGGCTTCTCCACTGTGCAGAGCTAGTATATCTCTTTGGAGGAGTAGGTGGCAGTGACAGTAACGTTGCACTGTCAGAACTAGTGGTTGGTCATGGTCATATTGTATGAATGGAACTTGCACTTCTTAATATAACAAAGCTAGCACATTTCATGCATATGTCATATTGTATTTCAACTATCTTGTTTACTCTAAATGATATATGTATATGTTTTCTTATGCATGTGTGCATAGACTCTTTCTGTATATGTATGTATGAATCTTACTAAAATGTGTTGTTGGCTTAACAATCACATTGGATTGCTAGCTTGCTTGCCTTCCATTTTGTGATGCATCTTTCCTCATGTGTTCCCTTCTTAACTCCATGCTTTCATAGGTTTCCAAGGGGTGCACTCACCTCACCCTCCGTGTGTTAGAACCATTCATGCACCTTCCTTGACTTGCTGCATATGTCACACCCTTTCTATCAACAGGGACATCTTAATTTCCTCTGCACACAACCATGGTCAAGGTGATATCGTACGACCCGCTACTGGGACTCCTACACCAAACGTTATAAGGTCTAGTTAGGAATTCTTATTGAGGAGATCCCCTAACATTTTGATGGGTCCAGCACCGTTAACAATTCTCTACCATATTCGTGGAATATTCTGGTTGTTGCAATACAACTACATTGAAGTTTGATGAAATAGTATCATCCTTGTTGTTGGAGGAGATAAGACGGAAAAATATGCAGGGCTAGAATGGAGATTCCTTTTCTTTACAAGGATGGTCCCAGAACAGAAATAAAAATAATTCCTCAAGTGGGAGATATAAATATCTAGGAAAACCTATAAAGGTGTGCTAGAAATGTGGAAAGAAAGGGCACTTCAAATAGGAATGTAGATCTAAATCTCCTCAGAATGAAAGGGATATAATGATTCTACTTCTTCAGAGGGAAAAACCATCTCGAAAGAAGGTGGGGATGTGTACATGGCTTCTTCTTCAAGTACACATGTATATCATGAGGCATTGTAGATTGAGTCAGGTGCATCCTTTCAGTTCACTCCCCATAGAGAGTGGTTAAGCAAGAACGATAAATATGATGGTGGTGATTTCTTCTTAGGGGATGATAGGAAGGCTAGAATCGTCAGACATGGAAAATTAAAGATGAAGTTGCAAGGTGGAAGGATAAGAACACTTTCAAGTGTTCTGCATATTCTTGCATTAGCTAGAAACCTTATTTTGGTAAGCAACATGGATGATGCAGGAGTAAAAACTATTTTCAAGAAAGATACATACAAGATGGTTCAAGAAGTACTTGTTTTGATGCAGGGAGTTCATATATGAACTATGTACAAGATTATGGGTAGTATTGTTATTGATTGATGCTATAGTGGTTCCTGAAAGTGGAGCAAAAAATATAGTGGTCTTTGGAGAAAATACCATGCTATGGCGTCAAAGGCTTGGACATATTGGAGAGAAGGGTTTTTAAATACTTCATGGTAACGGTATGGTAGAATGTATGTCTAATTTCTCTTTGAATTTCAATATTTGTGAACACTGTCTATATGGGAAGTAGAATCAGGCGAGTTCCCCCTTTGGTGCTAAGAGGGCGAATGGGATATTTGAGCTTGTACAAAGTGATGTGTTTGGACCTGTGTCAGTTCCATCACTGGGTAATTTTGTGTACTATGTGTCATTTATAGATGAATTCTCAAGGAATACATGGATATATTTCATCGAGAAGAAATCTAAAGTCTTTGACTGGTTTAAATAATTTAAGGCTCTGGTGGAAAAATAGGTAGAGAAGAAGATAAGGGTGTTGAGGATAGATAATGGTGGAGAGTTCTACAAGAAGGAATTTGAAGAGTTCTGTGAGAAGTGTGATATAGCATGGTAGAAGACTACTCCATACACACCTCAGTAAAATGGAGTTGTAGAAAGAATGAATAGGAGGTTGATGGAAAAGGCAAGAAGCATGCTTAGAGGTGTCGGGTTAGGACAAGAATTCTGGGCAAAGGCTGTGGAGACTGCATGTAACTTGGTTAATAGATCACCTTCATGAGCATTGGAGGATAAGTCATAAGAGAAATTTTGAGGTCTAAAATGGGCCTCCTAAGAAAATGTAAAACCAAAATAAACTTATAAAAACCAATAGGATTCAAGATGATGATGTCAACCATGGGGGATGATTCACCATTTTTGGGGTAAAAAAGTCAAAAGATTAAAAAATAATAAAAAAATAAAACTACTTTTTAAACTTGTATTTTCAACTTATCTCCCTAAGGTTTTAATCAAATTTCAAGCGAGAGTACTCATTGGATGAAAAAATTAATTCCTCATCCAAGGAATACCTATGTTTCATACTTTTTATGGACCCTGCTATACGAAAAATGAGAAATACGTGAAAAAAAGTGATTTATTTCTCATTTTTCGTATAGCAGGGTCCATCAAAAGTTTGCAACATGGGTATGCCTTAGATGAGGAATTAAATTATTCATCCAATGATTGTTCCCGCTCAACATTTGAGTAATTCCATAGGGATATAAGTTGAAAATATGAGTTTAAAGAGTAGATTTTTATTTTTTCCCTCTAAAATTTGATGATGTAATCTAATATTATTTTATAATTTCCATAGGAAGCCCATTTTAGACCTCAAAATTCCCCTAATATCTCCACATGAGGTATGGACTGGTAAAAAACCCTCTCTTTCACATCTGAGGGTATTTGGTTATGATGCATATGTACATGTTCCAAAGGAGAAAAGAACCAAGTTGGATAGTAAATTTGAAAGGTGCATCTTTATTAGGTATAAGGATGTTTTAAAAGGTTATTATATTTGGAACCCAGAAACAAGGAAGGTTGTGTACAGTCGAGATGTGGTGTTTAGAGAGGTGAAAGATGATATTAAACATGAAGTCCTACCAAAGCAACCTAAGAAGATAGAGTTTGAGATAAAGGAGGAAGAATCAGGTTGTATGACAAAATAAGAATCAAAAGATGAAGAGCCACAAACTTAGTTGTGAGAAGATCAGTTCAAGAAAGAAGGTAGCCAGAAAGGTATAGTCTATTTTCTTTCTGTTCAAATTTTTCTTTATCTATTATTGATGATGATCGCAAAACTATCAGGGAGGCAGTAGATTCAAAGGATAGAAAACATTGGAAAGAGGAAATGGTTGATGAAATGGCATCTTTGGAAAAAAATGAGGCTTGGGATTTGGTGGAGTTTTCAGTAGGAAGGAAACCCATTGGAAGAAAATGGGTGTTTAACAAGAAGATGAATGCAGAAGGCAAGTTGGAGAAATATAAAGCTTGGTTGGTAGAAAAAGGTTATTCCCAAGTGCTAGGAATTGATTTTGGTGATATTTTTTCTCCTAATGCTAAGGTAGATTCTATTAGATTACTTTTATCTGTTGTTGTTGCTTTTGATTTTGAGGTAGAATAGATAGATGTGAAGACAACATTTCTTCAAGGGGATCCGAAAGAAGAGATCTACATGAAGCAACCTTCATCAGGCCCTAGATTAAAGAAACGCCTTACTAATACATGACATAGCCTTCTGGATGCAGAAGCCTAGTTCTAGAATCCTCCAATACTACCTTGGGTGAGACTACTATCTGCGTTAAGCTGACTATTGTTGAAATGGCCGGTAGTGTACGGTTTTGCTAGTTATCATATCTAACTCTGAACCTGGGTCCAAGCCCCCTCAAGCCAACAAATGGTTATGTTGTCAGGACTAGGGATCTATCTGAGGGATGTGTGATGTGGCATTCGTGGATACCAATTAATAAAGAACTCCAGAATTGGGTAGATTGAAATTTTTATGAGTTTTTAGCTCAAGAAAATCAGAATCTACTTTGGTCAAAAGATAGGCGATTAGAGAGATATATCTACACAGAAGAGAATGAGATCTTTTTCGTATCATTCGATAATGAACATCATGAGTGGCTTTCAAAGTTAGCGGACAGAGAACCTACCTAGAAACACGACAGACATCCACTATGGACCCCTAAACTATTCAAGCATCTTGAAGAGTCCGATCATAAGGTTGCAAGGGTTGTCATCTATTGGATCGATAGTATTTTGGGTGGTTTCATCATTGAATTTTCAATTGACACATATGTATCTTATATCGAAGTCGAATGTCGATTCTTTAAGTGTCCGGGAGGTAAGTGTTGTCACCAAAAAATTGATCATCTAGCCTAATTTACTAGATGGATCGAAGTACACCATGTAAAGCCAATTCTACCATAGTAAAATTGCTTTCACTCTGAAAAATTACTTAATAAACCACCTTTGTTAAGTAATTTATAATTAAACCCATGAAGAATAATTAAATAAATCACTATTATTTGATTTTCTTCTAAGAATAATTAATTAAACCATTGTTCAATTATTATTCCTTGTCATATTTGACCCAATTAAGAAAAATCAATAGAAAAATTACTAATTATCTTATTTTTCTCTAGGAATAATTAATTAATCACTAATTAATTATTATTCCTTGTCAAATTTGAATAAATCCCTTAGGAATAATTAAATAAATCATTATTTTTTTATTATTCCTTAACCAATTTCATGAGATGATAAATAAATCATTTATTTATTTATTATTTCTAAATAAAAGTTTAAATATTTTTTCCCTCCTAACCAAATATAATAAAATATTCCAAGTGGTTATTCCAAGAATGGGGTTAATAATATTTTATTATTGGTCATTATTCGAGGATAACTCAATATTTTGTTATAAACTTCCATTCATTATTCACTTTTGGTTATTTTCATTGCTGCACTCACTATTGTAACTCTGATTATTTTCATTGTTGCACACCACTTTTTCCATTTGAGTTCCCATTGAGCTCAAACATTTTATTTGTTGGGTTTACACATAATAGAGGAGAGAGACTCTACACAAGTTCAAGATGTTTGAGGATAGACAAGAACCCATCCCATAGAGGGGAACTGGTAACATTTATTTATTCCCTTCGCAGGTGTTATAATAAAATCTATTCATTGTATATCTCGCTTCCATTGGATGATTGGAGTTATTACTGTTTCTTTTTGCTATTTAACTATGATTATGGCATAGATCAGGACTTTGTCAGGTTTTGTTTCTACTATTTACTGCAAATCTACAATTTTTAGTAGCCATTTATATTGTTGAGACTATTTTTCATCCACGATCTTAAGTGTTTTCTTTTCATACATCTTTGAAAAGAAAACACTACAATAAAATTGGCAAATCCACTGGGATTAAAAACTTGGATTAAAATATTGTTATGCAAAAAGGGTGTTATGCCTATGAATTGATGTTTAAAAGAATTCAAATCGGATCTACATGAGGTGGAAAATATTCATATCCAATCGGGACAAACATATTGAGGGACAGTAAAGACCATTATTGGATGAATTAGATAGTGAAGAAGAAAGGACCAACACTAACACACTTGAAGGTGTACCGTAGACAGAAGGTCAAGGAACTTCTGGGAGTTTGCATCCATCCACTCCATCTCCACCTCATACACCTACGCCTAAGCCCCCACCTCCACCTCCACCTTCATTCTTCAATATGGCTAATATAGTGAAAATGCATGTACTCAAGGGTCATGGATCAGAGGATCCTCATCAGTTTTGGATCGTAGCAAAAAATATGTGGAAGGTTGATCCAGGTGGCTCTAGAGACACACACAGGACAAAGAGGACTTATGGAAGCTCAAAAAATAAAGTGATCAAAAGGTTTTTGAACTAAGGCCAATGCATAGATCTTGTTGTCCTGATCGCAATGGTGTGAAAAGTTTGTCAATCCGAGCTCATATGAGGGAGAACGAGCCAATCAAAGTTTTCGTCAAAGTTGGGTTGTGGGCTAGGTTTAAGTGTCCTATAATTTGACCGAGCCCAAGGCATGAAACCTAGCTCCCGAAAGTGGGAGAATTTGTTGGATCATTAATTTTTCTAATATCCCATATATTAGACAAAATTGGAAAAATGTGGTTGTATTTTATATATATATATATATATATATATATTATATATATATATATATATTAATATATATATATATATAGTATAATATATATATATATATATATATAATATATATATAATATTAAAATGGGTGGCAGGCCATGACCCTCGCCACCACCACTGGAACAAATTTTTTTTTATATAAATCTTGGGTCGATGGGACATGACCCTTGTCAACCCCCAACCAACCAGCAAATCAAAATTTTGGGTCGGCGGCCATTACGCCGACGAAAACCCACCCACATCCCAACTACACCATATATAAACCATATTACAAAGGGGTGGGTAGGCCACCTCCGGCGGAACCAGCCCACACCCCAACACTCAACTATATACATGACCAATTAATGTGGGGCTGGTGAGAATTGAACCCACCCTGCCCAAATGGGCCAGCCCCCACCAAGCGGCCCCATGTACCAACCCAACAAACCAAACAATGCCACGTTTAAACTTTAAAAAAGAAAATCGTCACAGTTTTATGATGCGACAACTCCGCGCTGGTGGTAATGGTTCATTTAACTGCGCATAATTATAACAAGCATTATAACAAAACATGACCAAGTTTGGGGGGTCAACGGGATTTGAACCCTGGCCCGCCTCCTTTGGTCTGCCTTAACCACTACGCCAAACCAACCCATGGGGTAAAGTCTGCCCGTTCATTCATATAAAACCTATCATTTGTTCAATTCAAGAGCGTGCACAGAAATTGAGGCATTAATTTTTTTAATTAATTTATTGCAGGTGGAACCATGAGCCCAAAGAAGAGGTAGGTTGAACCATGATTGGGTGAAATTCTCAGGAGGGTGAAAGTTTTTGCAGTGTCCAAATTGGACAAACTTTATGTCGATCTTACACCTCTCAGCGACACGAACTTGATGGTGCAATCAGAATTTTGATCTAAGCAGCAGATTTTCAGAGGACCCGAAGGAGGGAATATTTGAGGAATCTAGGGGGAATCTAAAAGATTCCTTAAGCCACAGATTTCCACTTTCTCACAATTTAGAAATTTGACAGTTGATTTTACCCTATTCGATGCCATAAATCTGATGGTGCATTCAAATTTTCCATTTTCTCATTTCATTTTTCGGCCACTTTTCAAAGTGGAGTGCAGGTGTCAACATTCAATGTGCAAGTAGCCATTCCATGAGATTCGATGCAACGTGATTGATGGTACAGCCAACTTCAACAGTTTGACATCCTTTTCTTTAGATGGCCCCAAGATGTGAGGTATATGCAGTGTGTTCATTTACTTCCTTTTGCCATGAGATGCATTGTGCTGCACAGATCCCTCTTTGATGTTTGATGTGGGATCTTGTTTCTTACTTGTCTCATGATTCTTGCTTGATGTGATTCAGAATCATTTGTGGGATGTACTTATTGTCATCATTCGACATGTTCTGTTTAAGATTTGTTTGTCATTATGTTGATGGGATACTGATGTGTCACCATGTATGTTTGGATTGAGATCCTTTTTTTATGCCATGTTGGCGGGATGTTCATTATCATCATCCATGAGTTTATGTCATACTAATAGGAGTCCTTTTTTACTGAGAGTTCATGTAGCGGAACATCTCTTGGAGCCACTCCTGCATGAGGGAATTTACCTTGTATGATAGGGATGTCATCTCTTATGTACATCATCACTATTAACAGCACTTAATGTAGTGGCCTACACCATCTTGACACCGGGGCCCAGAGACGTAGTCCCTTCTTAATGAACTTCATTATCAATGTCTTGTTATTTTATGTTGCTAATGATTGTCATGTTCCTTCTTCTTTACAGCATGCATTTATGTTTTGTTATGCTATTTTAATTTCAATTCTAATCACATCACGAAAGAAAAAGATCTTGGTTAAATCTAGTACTTGAGTCAACTCAGATCAAGTTTGGTATCAGAGCGGTCTTTGCGTGGATGTGAATTGCAAGTGTGAATAATGGAATGTGCAGTGACAGAGGATGAAAAAGCGATGTACAAGACCATGCTCAAAATTTCCATAAGGGTGGAAATAATGTATGAAGCTCTGCAAAAAGAGACAAAGGAAAATGAGCGATTTCAACTTCAGTTGCGAGCCACATAAGAGGCCCTAGAAGAACTGAAGCACAACAAACAAAATCTTCAAACAGAGAACGTTGAATTGAGGATGCTTCTACATGAAGAGAAAGAGGAAAAATAGAATTTTCTACGACAGCTGCAAGCTAAGGACGGGGCCTTAGAAAAGCTGCAGCATGACCCATGTGAGGTAAAAAGTAGTTCTCCATCTTCATGTATGAGTCTTGATGATGATTTCACTATTTTTTAAAATCATACCATAGGAACTAGCTCCAAATTGTTGAAGATAATGGGGTATGAAGGAAAAGGTTTGGGTTTTAATGGCCAAGGCATTGTCAACCCCATCAAAGTAGAAGAGTTACCTTCTCAGGCAAGACTTGGGTATGTCAGAAAGGAATTTGGGGAATGCGCCAAGAGAGTTAGTGAACCACAAACAGCAGATGATGAGAAGCCCTCATTAGTTATTTCCAAATCGACAGAGGAGCTAAAGGATGTTGATTTCCTTTTGGTTTCATCTTCACATATTATGATTTCTATTGGAGATTTGGAGATCCCAATTATAGGGATAAACATGAGTCTCCTTACTAGGACAAGGCACGAGGAGGAAAAAGAACTTGGTGTTAATAACCAAGGCATAACTCAACCATTGGAGGTTGTGCAGAGACCTACATTTGCAAGCTTGAGATACACCAAGGGAGAATGCTCAAAGGTGTCAGATGCTTCCAAGACATCGTTGAAATCGTTGAGGAAAGAGAATGATGGGAACACATTCCCATCATCCCATGGCAGGGAAAGAGCTGAGGCAAGCCCTCATCACCATACTTACACCAGAGATGGTAAGGAAAGGTATAACCACTCTCGACATTTGAATCATCATTTCAATTATAATCATGTTGTTAAAGATGGACATAAATCAAGGCATTGAAAAAAATGTACCTTTTATCGATTACATAACCATACATTTTCTAAGTGTTGGGAAAGAATAGCAGAACACAAAAGGATGAGGCATGAAAGAATCTCTCAACATTAAGCAAAGAAACATGTTAAGAAGATCTGGAGGAAGTAGATGTATTGTAGTCATTGCAACAGAGGTGGCCATCAAAGAGACACTTGTTGGAAGCTCCATCCAGAGAAATTCCTTAAAGAAAAAGCATCAGTGCATGAACCATGTGAAACAATTGTTTGACAAGAAAAACCACCACAGGGTGGTGACCCATTCACATTAATAAGTGAAAAATGGTTTCTAGATATGTTAACTTGTCATGGTCATGCTTTTGTAAATCATTTGTTGCATTTTAAGATGTAAAAGTGATGATATGTTTTCCATCACTTGTTAAGTAACAATGATGTCTTGTCTTATTTTGAGTTACATTTTAAACTGTGAAAGTGATGTTGTGTTTCCATCACTTTTCAAAGAAAAATTAGTGTTTGGCCTCATTTTTGTAAATCATGTGTTGCAGTGTGATGTGTTTTCCATCACTTGTTGAAGCACAATGATATGTTGGCCTTATTTTCATAGTTGGGGTATTGTTTCCATATTGATGTAAACTTGACCACCGAGTATGTGGTATAAACTCATGGCAAGATGCTTGGGTCATTAGTTCATCATGTAAGTCAAGAATCTAATTTGAAAAGCAATGTACTATAGGTTGCAAAGGTTTCAAGTGTCAGCTCATCGGTTAAGGTTCAGAAGAACAAAGGTGAAGGAGATGGAAGTGATACCTTCTCAGGACACTTGTGATGTAGACAAGGTACAAAGAATTTGTACATTATTTTTCATTATTTTGGAGGACCAAAAGCTCCTCAGTGGGGAGGATTGGTCTAGGTATCTCCAGAGACACACACAAGACAAAGAGGGCTTATGGAAGCTCAAAAATGAAAATGATCAAAATGCTTTTGAACCAAGACCAAAGCATAGATCTTGTCATCCTGATTGCAACGGTGCAAATAGTTCGTCAATCTGAGCTCGTATGAAGGAGAATGAGCCAGACAAAGTTTTGGTCAAAGTTTCATTGTGGGCCAGGTTTAAGTGTCCTACAAATTGACCAACCCTAGGGCATGAAACCTATCTCCCAAAAGTGGGAAAATTTGTTGGATCGTTAATTTGTATAATATCCCATATATTAGACAAAATTGGAAAAATGTGGTTGTATTTTAAAAAAAATCAAAATATATATACTAAAATGGGTGGTGGGCCATGACCCCCTCCACCCCCACTGGAACCAAAACAAATTTTAAATAAATTTTGGGTCGACGGGCCATGACCACCGCTAACCCCCAACCAACTACCAGACCAAAATTTGGGTCAGCGGCCATTACCCCATTGAACCCTCCCACATCCCAACTACACCATATATCAACCATATTACAAAGGGGTGGGCGGGCCACCTCTCATGGACTCGACCCACACCTAAACACTCAACTATATATGCAGCCAATTAATGCGGGGCCAATGGGGATTGAACCCACCTGGCACATGTGGGTCGGCCCCCACTGAGCGGCCACATGTACCAACCCAACAAACCAAACAACACCATGTTTAAACTTTAAAAAAAAAAAATTGTCACAGTTTTATGATGCGATAACTCCACGCCAGTGGTAACATTTAGTGTAACCACACCTAATTATAATAGGCTTTATAATAAAACATGACCAAGGTAGGGGGTATCGGTGGGATTTGAACCCCAACCAGCCCACCTCCATTGGTTCACCTTAACCACTACGCCAAACCAACCCACGTGGTAAAATCTGCTCATTCATTCATATAAAACCTATCATTTGTTTAGTGCGCCAAGCAAGGAGGAGCCAAGAGTGTGCATGGAAATCAAGGCATTAATTTTTTTAATCAATTTATTATAAATGGAACCTTGAGCCCAAAGAAGAGGCAAGCAGAACCATGATTGGGAAAAATTCTGGGGAGGGTGAAATTTTTTGCAGTGTCCAAACTGGACAAACTTTATGTCGATCTTACACCTCTCGGTAACACGAACCTGATGGCGCAGTCAAAAGTTTGATCTGATTAGAAGATTTTCAAAGCACCCAGAGGACGAAATCTTTAAGGAATCTAGTGGGAATCTAAAATATTCCTTAAGCCCTAGATTTCCACTTTCTCATAATTTAGAAATTTGATAGTCGATTTTACCATATTCGACACCACAAACTTGATGGTGCATTCAAATTTTCCATTTTCTCATTTCATTTTTTGGCCACTTTTCAAAGTGGAGTGCAGGTGTTAGCATTCAATGTGTGAGAAATCATTCCATGAGCTTTGACACAGCGAGATTCATGGTATGGCCAGCTTCAGTAGTCTGACATCTTTTTCTTCAGATGGCCCTAAGATGTGAGGTATATGCAGTGTGTTCATGTAATTCTTTTTGCCATGATATGCATTGTGCTGCATAGATCCCTCTTTGATGTTTGATGTGGGATCTTGTTTCTTACTTGTCTCATGATTCCTACTTGATGTGATGCGGAATCATTTGTGGGATGTACTTGTTGTCATCATTCGTCATGTTCTGTTTGAGATCCCTTTGTCATTATGTTGATGGGATACTCATGTGTTTCCATGTATGTTTGAATTGAGATCATTTTTTTATGCCATGTTGGCGGGATGTTCATTGTCATTGTGCATGAGTTTATTTCATACTGATAGGAGTCCTTTTTGACTAAGAGTTCCTATAGCGGATCATCTCTTGGAGCCACTCCTGCATGAGGGAATTTTCCTTGTATGATAGAAAAGTCATCTCTTATGTACATCATCACTATTAACAACACTTAATGTAATGGCCTACACCATCTTGACATCATGGTGTGGAGACATAGTCCCTCCTAGATGAACTCCGTTATCAACGTCTTGTTATTTTATGTTGCTAATGATTGTCATGTTCCTTCTTCTTTACATCATGCATTTATGTTCCGTTATGCTATTTTAATTGCAATTCTAATCACATCATGAAAGCAAAAGATCTTGGTTAAATCTAGGAGTTGAGTCAACTCAGATCAAAGGCATAGTATGTCACTGGTGATGACATGAATAAAGCGCAACTGGTTATAGTGCTACATGATAGAGCACTTACATGCTATATCAAATATAGTAAAACTAATCCAAATGCTACGCTTGTTGAGATAAGGACTGTGTTGAACACATAATTTAGAAAGTTGAAATCACAAGCTCAGTTTGTTACTAGAATAACGGAGATTAAGCAGACAGTTAACGAGTCTGCGTGGGATATAGATCAGAGGTTGAAGTGCTTAATGAGGAAAGTTAATCTTCATATTTCAAACGAACTACATAAGGAATGGTACATAGCTACGTTATACCCACACTTAATATTGCCTTTGTCTCAATAGAAGATCATATCTCGCGCAGAAGCATTAGAAATCGTGATGAATCTAGAGGATTCGCAGATCGAGGACACAAATGTAGGAGTCTAACAGATCCAATCACAGTTAGAAAGCCTTCATATGGAGTTGCAAGTTCTGAATAAAGGAAAGGAGGTTTAGTTGGGAATACACCCTGAAGTTTGGTGCATGAAGTGCAAATTTTTAGGCCACTATAAGGATCAATGCCCTGTGTATAACAACTATATAGTTGTGGGAGGTCCTAACCCACTGAAACCAAAGTATCCTACTGCATCAAGCATCGGTTCAAGTGTCTGGTGTAGTATCTTCCAAGTGTCAGGATTACATCCGACAGACATTTTATCTATTGCAAAAGTTTGTATAGTCACCAAAGCAAATATTTTGGAAATTTTGTAAATCAATTGGCCATGATGAAAGAGATTGTCGAAGCTATGACTTGATGATATATAGAACCCCAATGTATAGGATGCAAGTTGAAATCTCCACGCAGAACGATCAAGTCTCACCTACAGCTCACAGAGGATTCCAAGGACAGGGAAGAGGATGAGGAGGAGGTGCTAGAAGACATCGAGGTCAGATCATCTACTACAACTATGGAGAGCTAGGACATTTTGCGCATGACTGTCAAAACCGAACCCATTCTTCTTGTTGATATTGTAAGCAATTTTATCATGTTATATAATATTGTCCTATATTAATAAAAAAGATGCAAGAAAAGAAGAACCAACATCTGATGTAGAAAATTCATATGATGAGATCTAAGTCACGTGAACACAATCCTAGTGTCAGTATAGTCACACGAAGTAGTATATCCACTAGTGAAGACAAGGTAGAAGGCAAGCATCTAGTATCAGATACATGGGTTCGTAGGGTTGGCAAGAAGAATGTTGGATTTGACTTATAAAGATAAAAGGAGACGTTTATGGAGGCAAGAAAAAGTTTTATGGATGCAGATGCTTCTACATCTAAAAATCAAATACAAATAGTCCCACGAAAAGAGAAATCTAAAGAAATTACTATGACGGAAGAATCTGATCCCACGGTGTTGAAGTCATTTCTGGAGACATGCATGAAGTTGTTGAGGGATCATAAGGAAGTTTGAGGACTATAAGAACTAATAGATAACTGTGATAGAGAGGACAAGTTGTTGCCAGAATAGCGTGGAGTAAATAAGGTGAACCGAAGCAAGAAGAGAATTGGTAGGGAGATGTGGTTGACAACACAAATTGGTGAATTTGACATGGACCAGGTAATTCTAGACTTAGGATCTCATGCCAATATATTTCCAAAGCATACTTGGAACATATGGGGAAACCTAAGTTGCAGTGGCCCCCAATCTAGTTGCACATGGAAAACCAACAAAAGATAATTCTGATGGGTCGCCTACATGGGGTGGTTTTACATATTGAGGGAGCCAATGTGCTCACAGATTTTGAAGTTATTGAAATAGTAGATGACAATAATTGATACCCAAATTTTTTTGGGATTGATTGGGCTTTCGACATGAATGTTATTATTTATTTGAAGAAGCGAAGCATGGCATTTGAAAAGAATGACCTTAGAGTGTCCATTGGATCCAGCTGAAGGTGCACGATACACAGAGCCAGTCCATGATAATTATGATGACGAAGAAATTGATCACATATATAAGCTCATTGTGTGAGACGAAGACTAGATTAATCCCACTACGGATGGATGGATCAGCTGGTAGAAGGATAGTTCATGCCAATCAGACTCAAATGAAGAATTAGAAAACTAGAAAAATCGGTTACATGAGGTCTCTACACTATGATGCAATTGGCTTAAAAAGTCTCTGCATTGTATATCAACTGAAGTACGTAAATTGCCTTATTATAATGGGCTATATGATGTCAATATTTTTCTTGACCATTTTGAAAGAGACATACCAGAGGAGCACAGATTCTAGGCTCTAAATTTGGCTTTAAGAACTACACCTACAAGATGGTGGGGAACCCACAAGAATAATATTTATGATTGGAAGGAATATCGTAGACTGATTAGATTAATATTTGGCCCACAAAAACGTTGCTCAGCAAAAATTACACAAGTAAGGATGACCCATGCAAACATCCAGCTCGATGGACTAAGGCTTGGGGTGAGCTACCTCAACTGGAGTGGGTACATATCCTTATTCATACCTTAGACATTATACCAATAAACTAGTATTTGGAGACGAAGCTACAACATGAGACTGCTGATTGGGATGAGATGAAGGAGAGTTTCTTGTTAACATTCAACTTTGAAGATGGGTTCAAATGCATTGATGGGGCTCTTCAGGAGATTAAGGTAGTGATCTAATGAACACCAATAGAACCTATAATTTAGATGCAACCTGACTGGAGCACGGAGCTACAACATGCTTTGGAATGCTACAATGTTACTACGGAAGAAGGAAATGAGGATTTGTGAAATATCAATATTCTTGAGTCAGAGGGACTACGTGAAGTTGCAAGAGCTAATGTAGAGATCCCTGATATATCACAACTGATAAAGACAAAAAAAAAAAAATATTGGCTCAGAAGAAAAACCAAAGTTTGTGCATATTTGTGACTATTCTAATGAAGACATGGTAGGCAAGGTTATTGAATTATTTCACAAATATAAGGATTTATTTCCAACAAAATTCTCTGAATTGAAGGGTATAGTAGGTGATTTGGGTATGATGAAGATCAATTTAAAGCCAGATGTGAAGTCGTCTAAGCAACACCCATATCGACTCAACCCCAATTACAAGGAAAAGATAAGAGAAGAAATGGATAAGATGCTCGTGGCAAGTATAATTGAGCAAGTAGAAGAATCAGAATGGGATAGTTCAACGGTGGTCCAAGAAAAGAAAACAAAGAGTGATATAAGGATTTTCATAGATCTACGTAATTTTAATCATGCATGCATGCATGACCCCTTTCCTATGCATTTTATAGATGAAGTTCTAGAAAATGTTGGTGGACAAGAGGCTTATTCATTCAGAGATGGATTTTCTGGATATCACCAAATTAAGATTGCACTGGAGGATAGAAGCAAGACTACCTTTGCTACAGAGTGGGGGTGATTCCAATATACAGTTATGCCTTTCCGACTGAAAAACTCTCGTGAAATATTTTCAAGGGTGGTAGTTGCAACATTCAAGGAATTTATTCACATGTTTTTGGGGGCCTACTTCAATGATTGGACAGTATTTGGGCTAGTTAAGAAACATGTCTCTAGTCTGCACCTAATGTTGGATGCATGCAGGAAGTATAATATTTCATTGAATTTGAAGAAATGTGTTTTCTGTGTCCCTTATGGAATACTGTTGGGACATGTCGTATGTAATCAAGGATTGATTGCAGACTCTACCAAGATCATTGTAATTATCAATTTGGATCCACCAAGGAATTTGAAGTAGCTAAATGCAACTTTGGGTCATATAGGGTATTACAAGAAGTTTATAAAGGTGTAATCTCAGATCATTATGCCAATGGAGAAGTTGTTGAAGTAGGATGCTGCGTTTTGTTGGGATGATGAATGTCAGAAGAGCTTGGATGTTCTTAAGAGAAGCTGGTTATTGCATCAATCCTAGTATTCCCAGATTGGAAGAAATAATTTCATGTGCATGTGGATGCATTTTGTATAGCTTTGGGAGTTGTATTAACTCAACTAGGTGAAGGAGATACTTATCATTTGATTGCCTTTACAAGTAGGAAACTATCCAAGGTGGAGAGAAACTATTCAATGACATAATGAGAGGGATTGGCCATGGTATATGCACTAAAAAAATTCAAGCATTATTTGCTAGGTGCACACTTTAAAATGAATACAAAACATTCTACATTGAAATGCCCGGTCAATAAACCTATGTTGGGGGGAAACATTTGTAGATGGTTTCTTCTCCTCCAGAAGTATGATTTTGAAGTGATAGTTAAACCGGGGAGGTTGAATGTTGGACCTGATCACCTCTCTAGGATCGAGAACACCAAAGAACCCATTAATATTGATGAAGGGTTACCTGATGTGCAAGTCTTCTCTGTCGAATTTGCTGATGAACATTTTGCAGACATTATTTATTTTCTATCCACTGGCGTAGCTCCTGAAGGATCACAACACAACAAAACATGGAACTAGTAGTTAGGGTTACAAATTTTTAAGTGATTGCAAGACACTTATATAAGATGGGACCAGATGAATTTTTGCACCGATATGTGCCCAAGTAGGAAAACCACAATATTCTAGCTTAAGCATTTGGTGTTGTCGCAGGAGGAAACTATGCAGGTAAAGAAACTACGCAGAAGATTCTACGAGCAGGATTATGGTGGCCTAGAGTATATAAATATTCTAAGGAGTATTGTAGTGCATGCGATGTGTGTTAGAGGAATGGAAGACCATCGCAAAGGGATGAATTTCCCTTAACTCCACAAGTCACGCTGCAAGAATTTGATAAATGGGAAATTGACTTAGTTGAAGCAATTAACCTACCAAGGAAGAAGATGGGTGTGTGTTATATTATTACTTTGATATATTACTTGACCAAATGGCCCAAGGCACAACCTATGAAGGATTACAACGTGGAAACTACTGTGAAGTTTATATTCGAGTATATTCTGTCATGGTTTGGATGCCCAAAGATCTTGATGAGTGACAGAGGTTCTTATTTCTTGAATGAAACAATTGAGGTGTTGAAAGAAGAGTTCCAAATGCACCATCAGAAGAGTAGGCCGTATCATCCCTAAGTGAATGGAATTGTCGAAAATTTTAACAAAATATTGGATAATTCCTTAATAAGGATCTGCAATGTTAATAGGAATAATTGGGATGTGCGCATACCTATGGTTCTATGAGTATATAGGATGACTTGTAATAAATTCACAGGGAAAACATCATTTAGACTAGTATATGGACAACAAGAAATGATGGAAATGGATTCCACAGTGCCCAGCCTAAGGATCGCAGTAGTAACTAAGATGGAAAATCACAACTTCATGGAGGAATGCTTAGTGCAGATGCTTGTGTTGGAGGAGGACCGATTTTTGGCTAGTTTTCATAACCATGTACAAAAATCTAGGGAAAATGAGTGGCATGATTGAAAATTAAGCAACACACTTTTAAGAATGGAGATTTGGTCCTAATGTATGATAACAAGTTCACAAAATTTCCTAGGAAGTTTCAGATGCATTGGCTAGGACCCTATGTGATCAAGGATATTTCATATGGTGGCGCAGTTCAACTCACAAAGCTGAATGGGGAGTTGTTTTCTAGAAGGATTAATGGGAGCAGATTGAAGGTATACAGGGATGATCCCACCCCTGCAAGGATGCAATGACTACAGGACAACAAGAAATTCTTAGTGCTTCAGGTAGTTGGAAGGAAGCACACGACTATAAACTACTCTGTCGAAGAAGGATTTCGTCGAAGAAAGAGGGTTGCCCAATGTTTTGGGAGATAGTACAGGTGGAGAAATCTGTGACAATGTAGTTGTGCCATAAGGGAGGGTCCTATGTAGCCTACCCAAAATGTGACTGTTGGAAAAGATACAGTTGATTTGATAGCAATTTTTCCATTAAAAGGAGTGGGGGAAGTGCAATTAAGGAGCATATCTATGGAAATTTGTTGTCAATTTCACATTTATGAGGAGGATCTGAAGGCATTCAAGGAATTTGAATTTGAATTTGGCTATAAGTATGGCATCCCAATCCACATTCGAAAACTTTGCCTCTTGAAGAAATATTGTGAGATTTTTTGCCTAAGTCTAAGCTAAGAGAAGTGTTGCATGTCTGGTGAGGATTAGCAGGAAGTCTACTGGGAATTTCTGGAAGAAGGATTAACAAACATCATGACTGCCACACCTCCTAGACACACCACAACTCCTAGATTTCCAAGGCCGAAGCCCACAACTGCAGTAGTGGTAGCAACAATGATAGAACCAGTAGAAACAGTAGCAATAAAGAAGCAGAAGAAACCGCAGTAGCCACCGATTAGGCAGTTGCCTAGGAAGGTGCTTGCTGAGAAGAGGAGCAAGGAAAAAATGGACAAAGGGAAAAAGAAGCAACCAATGGAGTTAGTTGACTTAGAGGATGAATAACTTGAGGTAGGAACTGAGGACATAAGTGTCGATGAGGCCGAGCCAATCTCGCAGTTTCCTCCATATATGTTTCCAAGAAAGTCGGCTACTAAGGTGAAAAAGGACCCTGATGCAGTAAAATTTTCCATTTTTACACCTTTGCTTCCAAAATATGTGCCCTTTAAGGGAGAGTTTCTAGCAAAGGTACCACAACTACGCATTGAGGATTGGGATTTGGTAGATAAGGCCAAATTCCCTCATTTTGAGATGGGTAAATACCTGAAGATGGTATACTATGAGGAGTCTGGTGTAATGAGAATATAACCAATGAAGTGGGTGGTTAGGATTGAGCACTCTAGTTTATGGAACATGTTGTTTATGCCTCATTTTGGGCGCAACAACCTCAATATAATATATGTGCTCTAGTTGCTAGCTTTAGTACATGACGGAGCCTTATGGTTTGGGGAGAGGATCCTAATTGACAATATACTGATCAGGAGGATCACCATGCTGCCATGTAAAGGAGCAAACCCTGCCAAAGCTTTTGTTGACAAGTCTCAAGAAAAGAAGCTCGCGGACCAAATAAAGAAATATTTCAATGTCATCAAGAAGTCACGCGGCTACGCTGTAACCTCGATTTTTGATAAGAATGTCACCTTTTCCACATCCATTCTAGCCAGTAAGATTATGAGGAAATGCAGGGTAGATGGGGTGCTAGCCCTAGTAATTCAGTTGATTGCGTAGTGTAGAGGTGTGAAGCTTAATTGGGCAGGATACCTCTGTCATGAGTTTTCAGATGACTGTTGTGAGGCCCAGGAAGAGAGGAAACCCTTCCATTATGCATGGTTGTTAATTTTTACTGCGTTGACAGCCTGGAGAACCCTTGACGATTCACAGTTCCCTATTTTCGACCCAGACTTATGTGAAGCTGTGAGGTACGCTTCATTGTGGGCATCGAATGATCCAAGTTGGGTGGTAGAGAATAAATTATTTTGGTTGTTGTTTGAGATGAATTTGTGCACCATGATCAACCAGAAGCCATGACTATCACTGGTGCTACTTAACGAATATCGCAATGTTGCGAACTTCAAAGAAGACTTCCACAATGTATACATACAGGTGAAGAAAGATGCAGAGGAAATATGGTAATATTTTCCATATTTAGTCACAGTGCAGGACATTTTTTCGATAATATCTAACTAGTCAAGCTTGTGGCTGGATCCTAGCAAGGAAGTCAAAGGAGGCCGGGCAGGGACCAGCAAAACAATGAAGGCCACAAGAGGTACGCCAACTATGAAATCTACCCTAAAGGAAGATACAAAGAAGGTTCCTCAAAAGGTCACTGTGGACCTTGAGAATAATACCATGCAGAAGCTAGAGCGCATAGAAGAAAAGGAGCTGGACATGGAGGAACCAGAGTAGGGTCGAGCATACACTTTGAGTATATAGAAGATATTGAGTCTCCTTTGATTCTAAAGAGGAGGAAGAAAACTACCATTGAAGGTGAGTGAAAGAAGTAGAATTCTGAATAAACTTCAAGCACTGAGCCGATGGTCCTCACTAAGGGGGACATCAATCTGATCGGTGACACTATGTGATTAGTCATTGAGGACATGTGGGGAAATATAGAGGATCAATACAAGTTAGTATTTCCATAGGTCTAGTAGGACCTCAAAGAGATACAGGTACAAGTAAGTGCAATTCAAACAAGCATGATTCAGGTGAGTGAGAACCAAGTGAGCATGGGAAAAACAAGTACAACACCAACATTACCTTTGACGTTGGTGATAACCATGGAGGTTCACACAATGCCCATTCCAGGAGGGTCGTTGCATTTTACTACTAAGGTGAATTAGGAAGCAGTGCCATATGGGAGGAATTCAACACTAAACATAGTAGTGTTTCCCATTCAAACATTCCATGAACTCCACCAGGGAGTGTCTGGAGAATTGAAACTCCGGGGAGAGTGGGAGCTCTCCATGATCAAAGACATTAAGAGCCATAATGAGTAGTTAGTTGAGGAAGGTTCTAGGGCCATCTAGGATAGGGACGTAGCCACTACGCATAGGAATAAGCTAGACGATGTCATTACCCAGACTTGCATTGAGCTGTCAGAGCTCCTCATATAGACTGAAGAAGCTTCCAAAGAGAAGCTCCACAAGCTCGCAGCCAAGGTAAAGGAGTGCAAAGTGAAGTTTGAACAAGTAAATTTTGAGATGCAGATGTAGGTTGCAGAGCTGTAGATGGAGCTACAACCAACAGCATCTCCAGATGTTTGAGAGCAACGCGATGCTGTTATTATGAAATACATGAACATAGTAGCAACTATAGTTCAGGACAACAACCAGATTTTTTAAAACACCATGGAGATGTGGGCCTCGCTACAATAGGACCCAAATGTACAGAAGATTGAAGATGACATAAGAGAAAAAATAATGTTGTTCGATCAAATTAGGGAAACAATGAGAACCTTAGCACCTGTGCAACGGTTCAAGAGACTCTAGGAATGGAAGGTTATTCAAACTCAGATAGACGAGATGTGATGCAAAGCATCAATCATTTCAGCGAGAATACAGTCTTGGGCCAATGTAGCTAGTTAACTCTCTTAGGATGTAGAGAGTAAACTGAAAGGTATTCAACAGATGGAGAGGACCATTGGCTTAGCAGTCGAGGGACCAACTACTGAGATATTGGTTGAGGAGGTTCGATAGGTCGCTATGTAGTGCACAACAAAGCTTCAAGCATTGAAGATAGAGTTCAACGACTTTAAAATGCGCGTCAAGGATGTACCGGCAGAGTGACTCGAGACGTGTCATGTATTTGTGTTGAGGGCTTGTTGGGATGGGGACCCCCAAGTCTAAATTTTGTATAAAGTTTGAATCAATTTTGACATAATAGTGTAAAGTATCTGAATTTTGAGGACCAGAGTGCAAATAGCGCAGAAACTTAAGAGTCAAAGGGGCTTTCAGGCAAGTCAAAGCCCCTTATTTTGTAAAGGGATGGGTTGTTTTGATTTCCACCCATGGTTTGTGGACCATGGTAATGTAATGTAAAAGTTATAAAAGGAAGTCATCTAGGAGTCATTAGGCAGTGAAGGAAGTTGATGAATGGGATCTTGAACATTTTGTTGTCTGTAATTCTATATTTTGGCAATGGGGAAGGCTCCTGTAGCTGAGTGAGTGGAGACCTTGGCAAGCTCGCAGCTAAGTGCACTGGCCCCTGCAACTGTGTGCACAGGGTCAGAAGAAGTGTATTCATTGAATATCTGAAGTAATAAAGTCTATTTGAAGCAATTTTGTGCATTCTCTGTATAATTATATGTTTTTGTGTTTATTCTCAGTTATGATTCTATTCGATGTACTATTGTTTTAAGTGCATTGTGAAGGTCCATATCTACTTTCATATGATAACTTATGTATGTTTGAACAATTAGGAAAATCTCATAAATCTAATTAAGTAAAAATTGCTTTAAGTCTATGATTCTAAAGATAAAGGTTCACAAAGGTTGGATCAGGCCCTTGATTAAATAAATGCCTTGCTGCTACATTAAATAACCTTCTATATGCATAAACCTAGTTCTATCATCCTCCAATACTGCCTCGGGTGAGACTGTAATCTATGCTAAGCGAAATATTATCGAAAAGGCCGGTAGTGTAGGGTTTTGTTGGTTAGTGTAGCTAACTTTGAACCTAGGTCCAAGCCCCCTCAAGCCAACAATAGTAAACCAATGAAGGTTCCTATTCTTGTAGGTGTAAAGTTATTTGTTGAAAAGTGTCCTAAGACACAAGAAGAGGAAGAGGATATGTCTTGTGTTCCATACGCAAGTGTAGTCAGTGGCTTGAAGTATGCAATGGTCTATAGTAGACCAAAAATTGCACATGCAGTGGGAATATTGAGCAGGTTTATGTCAAAACCAGGGAAGGATCATTGGAGAGTAGTGAAGCAAGATTTCAATTATTTGTGTGGCACTAGTGATTATGGTTTGTACTCCCAATTAAGATCAGGATGGGACACAGTTTTGGACATCCATGGATTTTTTGAGGCAAATTGGGATGGGAATCTGGATCAAAGAAGATCTACAAGTGGGTATGTGTTTAACCTTTTTAGAGATGCAATCAGTTGAATGAGCAGAGACAATCTGTAGTGGCACTTTCAACTACAGAGGCAGAACACATTGTAGCCACTCATGCAAGAAAGGAAGCAATTTGGTTGCAGAGATTGTGTTCAATTATAGGGTTAGTACAATGAGATATAAAAATAGACTGTGATAGTGAAAGTGAATTTTTATTAGAAAAGAACCCTGCTTATCATTCAAAGAAAAAGCACATTGATGTTCAATATCACTTTCTGAGGGATATGGTTGAGGACAAAAACTTGTTTCTGGTAAAGGTGGACACTTTGAAGAATGTTGTAGATGCATTGAAAAAGTCTATGAGCAATGAGAAGTTTTCTCGGTGTAGAGAAACAATGGGCGTTGCAATTCTAGACCAATGACTAAGCTCTCTTATGACCCTCTATGTGGGAAGAATACAATAAGTGAGAGAATATTGGGTATTTTTATATTATTTCCATGACTAGCCCCATGTGCTATTAGGTGGGTGGACCTACCTATGGTTTTGTCATGGGTTTTGCACATGGTTTTGGGCTTGATGGTTTTCTGCCCATGGTATCTTATAGATCCAGTCAAGGGAACTACACTTATGTTGTAATCTAGGGTTGATGGATTTGGTTTTATGCATGCTTTGACATGTATATATATGTGTTGTAAAATTGAAAGGAATATAATGAAAAATCAATATGGTGGTCTCGATTTTGGGATCTAGGGGAAAATCTTTGTGCATTTGTTTTGTGTTTCTCAACACTGTATATTTTCTATTTTTTAAGAATTCATTTGTGGGTAGTTTATGTATAGGGTTGAAACCTACATGGAAAATAGTTAGGGATGGAAAATATAGTCAGGGATTAAGCATGACCTCCAAGCTACATAAATACCATCATATCTCTAGATTTTCAATTTGGAATCTTTCTAATTAGAATAAGGACCTAATTCATTGTCACTTCTTTTGGGAAGTTCCCAATGGTGGAGTAGTAAAATTATGGAAGAAATGATGGTATTAATTACCAAAATTGGAGTCACAGGAATAATATGCTCGAATAGTAGAGCTAATGGAAACTAAAGGCTTCACCCAAGTGGCTCACTATTGGAAATCTCAATAAAACAACTAAAATTGGTGCATATGGAATAGAAAAGAAGACTAGACCTTCAACATCTCAAAACAGGAATGGTATCCTTTAGAAAATGTTTTCCAACAACAAAAAATCCTAGTTCTAAATAAAACAGAAAAGATAAGGCAGGGTAAATTGGAAATTTCTTAGTGAAGGAAGCTTACTTCCTAGCCTCATATTTTGACCAGTAACCCAAATATACCATTTCGATGCTAGCAAGAAAAATCACGCTAACATGGGATTGCATTCAATCCATAGGCTTTGAAAGTCTCTCTTACAACTACTTGTGTAAAAATCATCAAGAAACAATAAATCATATCTTTAATAGCTCCGTTTTTTGTAGAGGAATAGTGGTCCAAGGTGGAATCCATATTTAGGTAGTATGATCACAATTGTAATGTAGGATCTTTAGAGATAATCCCCTTATGACGACCCTCAATTTTTCATAACCCCATTCTCAATAGAGCATGGGCAGTCACACCTGGATTCATCTTATGGTAAATTGGGAAAGAAATAAATAATTTTGAAATGAACCTTCATGGATATAGAAGGAGTTTGGCAAAGATTTCTCAACAATATAAGAGAATTCACTCTCTTGAATAATTGGTGGATAGAGGATTGGTTTGCCTCTCCTGATATGAGATAGACCAATCTACCTATTTAGTGGATGAACATCGATTCTAATGAATAAAGATATCGAGTGCACCCGAAATCTTGTAGAGCATTCAAACCAAGCCCTTGATCAGTGCGTATTAATAACAAAGTGTTCCAAGTAGTAAGGTAGATAGTCTCTCCACCATCACCCCACTCTCACGAGGGGAGAGGTAGGACCATATTTCCTTCCACCTAGTGATTCCAATTAAAAAAAAAATGATGGAATTACATGGTATTGAATACATGTATCACCGCCTCATTAATAAGGTCAAGATGCTCAAGTGACCTCCACGCCGAGAGCCTTTGAGCCATGTTGGTTTCACCTTAGTTCACTAGGAAATTAGCCACCCACTCTCTAAAATTCCTTTCCCAGAGTGTTATTTCTATCTTGAGTGGAAGGGAAGGCATAGGTCCCCTTGACCTAGCCTCCCACTCGTTAATACACAATTGGTGTTTGCACCATTTTCAAATGGAGAATAACAATTTTTTCCCAATGTCGTGAGAGTGCTCAATAGCCTGTGAAGAGGAGTTTCCTTTGGTTAGTATTCAATGGTGGGGAGGTAGTGGACTCCATCTCTTAGCATCCAGTGGCATTTAACAATGTAGGATGTTCGATGACTCTTTTTACAACTTCTCCTTAGCTCCTCTTGCATCGTTTTGTAGTATTGATGGATAATTTGATAATGGATGAATATTTAAGTCCTTTATTAGCACTCAATCACCCAATACCACTGGCTTCCTTGTACTTTTATTATGAATTTATCATCTTCGTCGCATGTTGTATGATCCATACCTCTGAGGAATCCTCACAGGATCCCCATAGTGCCCCTCACATTCATGCCTACCTAAGTGACCGAAAATGTTGGGTGCAGGAATTATTGTCAAGAAGACTCCTTCAACACTTAATTGTCAACTCGAGGGTTTCGTAAACTTAGAGACAAATCATAGGAAATTCCAGAAATGATATGAACTTTTCCGAACTCTATTCTTACATCCTTAATTGCAATCTTGTAGAATAAAAAAAAAAGATCACCCGACAATTTACACCAAAGATATTCTAGTGTTGGAATATGAAAGAAAGTACTTTTGTAGGAAAATAAATTAAAGGAATTCTCAAAACCTCTTGGAACAATCTTTGAAAATGTAAATCTATGTTTATCTTCAGTATAGTTGTGTGCCAATTTAATAATTTGACCCTTGAAGATATCTGACTCTTATAGATCTTCCTCCTTGTACTAAGTTATTATTCCTATACTTCTACAATGTGCTTGCACTAGTACCAGAACAAATCTTAGGTGGTGGAAGTATAATTTACATATCTACTAAATATTTATGTCTTCATGCGGGAACTCTAAGCCTCAAGGCTAGAGCACTCTATTCCTGTATCAAGAGATCGATTCCTGTACCAGGACAGAGGTTCTTGCACCAATATTTACAATCCTTCTTTTGAGAAAATAAAGAATGTGTTAACTGGGAAAAATAGCTTGCAAAGGTGAACAGAACTTCAAAAATAAATTCCTCAAACTGAAAGCTGCTTCAACTAATCTTTAATGTCTAAAACAAGAATTAATTCTCAAAGTCAAAGCACACTCTTCTTTAATTAAGGAAATTTGGCATGTAATCTAAGAGATCATTTAATTGTGACCGCAGGTTTCAATCCTGTAATAGCTATACAAACTGATCCAGCATACGTAACGTTTTGAACTCAGAAAGATTTCCTTTAAGAATTATTGCACATGAATCAGATATTTCCTAAATAGCATGAAGTGTAGGCACAGACCAGTGTGTGTCACAATAGCTTTTTGCTTCATGAGTGTATTAAAATATCAAAAGAACGTCATAATAGAAATCACACTTTTCAAAATCACATTAAGACTTAATAAAAATCACACTCTTTAGGATCGTATTAAGACTTATCAAATAGAAAACAAAATACCATTACTATAATGGATCGGAAGAATCAATATGCAAAATTGTAAATGCACTGTGCAGGAATGTGTGCTTGCACGATCCAGGCAGAAAACAAGATTAGAATTCAAAGAAGGAAATCATAAGATTACACTTCAATCGAACTCACACACCACGGATCCGTCACACTATAATGAAATCAGATTCAAACTTTGCAGAAAGATAAAAGAAACATTTGTTTACTTCACACTTTGCATTAAAATTAATTAACACACCCTAATCAAAAAAGAGAAGAACACACGGGATAACGAGTTGGGTTGGCTAGGCCCTAGCCAACCAGCCTGTTTCGCTGTTTAGGAAATGTAAAGACTCAACTCTTTAATCAACACATCAACATAGAATTATAGTGAAAGATTGAGAAATCATGGTGTAGTTCCTTTCTATTAATGATCAGCAAATATACATCATGAACTCGAATCTAGACCAGAATTAGGGTGATATAAGAAAAAATATAAAAGGACAGAATCACAGTGTTCTTGATATAGCTATCGCTCGCTACCATTTTCTATATGATTCCTAAGTTTTATACATTCATTTAGGCCTACGGCCATCACGAAATTACAATAAGCATTCTAATCTGAGCCTCTCGACTATAACAAAATAACAATAACAGCTCATGCTAAGCCTTTTGGCTATAACAAAACCCTATTCTAGGTATTCAGTCAGTGACCTAATCTCCACCATATTCTTGATTTTACTCTATGCTCTGAGCCCAACTCGAGTTAATCATTCCAGAAAACGATGTCCACATGGAGTGGTGAGTTGTCACAGTAGTTGAATATTTGCTAGTGTTGCAAGAATCCTACCTGCACTCGACCATGCTAACAAGATGATTAATTCATTGTCTATCAAATACTTCTAGGAAGAGAATTATTAGGTGAAAATATTTAAAGGCATAAAATCTATGAAAATGATTGATTAAGAACATTCATAACCCTTAACACATGAAACATAACGCTAGTGCAGGAAGGGACACGATTCTTGGACTAGTTCAGGAATAAGGGAGTTTGCAAGGTTAAAACAATGGTATAAGGTTATGGTTTTGAAGGGAAAAAGGGTTAAAAAATGAAGCAATTTAGGCTACCAACATCCTCCCCTCCTTAAGTTGTTATCGGTGCTCACACAACCTTTACCTACTGCAAAATAAACCAAAACAAAAGGGTCTCCCTTTAATTCTGAACTTGTATACTGATCCCTACTTTCATTATCTTTTCCTTCCTGCTTCAAACCTTTTTAAGTTTCTTGGTCACCTTCTTAAGATGTTCATAACACTTCGAAGCCCGATACTTCCATATCTTAACTTGTCACTTATGTTCCTTCACGTCCCCTGCCAACTTTGTGTTTTCTCATTTCTTCTATGTATGCTGCTCTTTCACAGCTCGGTTTAACACCTCCAAGCCATAAACATGTTGCTTGAGTTCTTCTTTATGACTCTTCAAGAAGAGGGTGGAGTTCTCCATTCTCAACTCCTCAAGCATTGACTTTTCAACAGTCGATTCCATACATGTGCCATCATTATCAAGGTTGAAGTTATCTTGGCCACCTTTCAATTCCTGCATTGTAATATCATCAAGGGTTTCAACACCCAGAATATCAATGTTACTAGGGGGCTCAGTGCCATGCATTTTTACCTTACTAGGGGTTTGAGTACCCTGCTCCTCAGAGTTATTAAGGGCTTCAGTACCCTACTCATCTATCTCATAGGGGTTTCAGTAGCCTTCTCTTCAAAATCGTTGGGGGTTTTAGTACCCTGTTCATTCATCCAGTCAAGGGTTTCAGTACCCTGCTCTTCAAAATAGTTGGGGGTTTCAGCATCCTACTCATTCATTGCATCAAAGGTTTCAGTACCCTGCTCTTCAAAATCATTGAGGGTTTTAGTACCCTGTACCCTACCATCCATCTGAACCTCTATTGGGTCCTTACTTGTACTCAACATCACCTTCCTTTTCTTCATTCTGCCAAGGAGGATTGACAAGGGTGTTTCGTCTTCCTTCTTCACATAGTCACCATTAAGCACTATGTGAGTTGCTGCCTCAACAAGAACTGAAAGATTATCTTTACCCAGTGAAGCAGGTGGTAAGTCATCCAATAGTATCGGAGAGGTCGACTGAACATGACCCACCCTTGAGGAGGTAGTTCTTTTCCTGGTTGACCTCCTGGTCTGAGTCGGACGTGGGGTTATCGTTTTTGATTTCTCGTTTTTGCCTGCACTCCTCTTTTGAACTGACTTCAGTTTTTCTGCACTATTTTTTTGAGTCAACTTCTATGCACTTTTCTTTTGAGACAACTTCTTTACACTTCGCCCCCAAAAATCCATCAAGAACTCCCCCCAAGTCACACTTCTAACTTCCATTTCCTTCTTAACTAAGAGTGTGATCAGCCCATGGTGATATAATTTGCATGCGGCCTTATTGGATTTTCCTTTCTAAACCCCTTTCACCATATTTTCTAAACTTCTTAGAAAATAATATGGGAAATTGATGAGCTTACCGGACTCAAAGTGCAAGAGTAGGCGTATGTGCTAGAGGAACGTTAATGAGTAGTGGCCCTCGTAAGTAAGGAACTTCTGCAATACATACAGGAGATCCTTCCACTTCCCAATCATGGCGTTATGCTGGAGGCCATTCTTCCAGTCTACCTTCTTATTCGGGTTGACCATGAACGGGTGCCACAGTTTCTTTTCTAGCTTCTCCTTCTTGAACGATTTCTCTCCCATAGTTGGCAACCCTATGGCCTGAGATATTGATTCTTCTGTTACTTTAAATTATAATGAACCAACCTTGGCTCGACTCTCATCGAAGGTCTGGGCAAACGTTATTGCCATAGCTGAGTCAAACACATTGAACTTCTGTAGGAACAGGAGGAACCCAGATTCTTGCAACATTGCAAGACTATTCTTGTACTCAGATGTCTGTTCCATCTCTATGGATCGTGGCTCAATCCTTATAGGTGCCATGTCTATTCAAATTCACCCACTCTCTATTTCAAAAAGATATCACAACAAAAATAACTCAAATGGTGATTAATCTACACACCCGCTATTATATCAACCATTTCCCAAAGGGTCGTGCTTCATCATTAAAATTACATGGATGCGAATGTGAATTGGTGTAGGTATAGGCAGGCTATAATGATTGGGAGAGGTGGTGGTTTAGACAATAATTTCACATAATAGTCATGCAAGGTTGGACATGGGGTGAGGTTATTACTATCAGGTGATGATTTTTTCAAGGGAAGGCAAGTATCAAATTTTGGGGGAATCGTACCACTCCGCATTTACTCCATGATTTCACATAAAGCGTACTTTAGTACTCATTGAAAAGATAAGATTTTATAACTTAAAATATGCTTGTACTTAAATGATTTCTTCCTAATCTAGTAAATGATGAAACAAAGCATTAATAATAATATAAATTGAATGTCATGATCTGCTAGTGGTACAGTTGTTCTGCCTGTATAAAGGTTCATAAAAAAAAAGATAAGCTTCAATACACATTTTTCTACACCAGGTGTTCCTGCACTGGAACATGTGTTTTTGAATTGGGAGCGCTCAATAGTGAGGATTCCTGCATTGAATCACGCTTGTACTTGAATGTGCCTGTGCCAACCATGCCTGCACCGAGCATGCTTTCACTTTAGACATGCTTGCACTACCCATGCCTACACCGAATCTTCTTACACTTTGAACACACATTTCTTCACCCAGGGTATTTGTAGCATAATAGGAGCCAAAAGAGAATTTTGATAGAATACAATTCATAGAATGGATATAAAAAAAAATGAATATACAAAGGAGATTTTATTCTTCGTTCCTTGGTGTTAACATATGCCTTTCGATCTGATTTGTGGGTTCACATCAGATCCTGCAAGCAATCCATGAGGGAAAAAAGAAATTGGAAAAAAGGGTAAATTTTTAGAATGGGAAGGAAATTACGACAAGGAATTCAAGAGCGAAACCACCAAGAGGGATAAATCAGAAAGGGATTTTGGGGAAAAAAATTTCAAGCAAAAAGAGGGAAATATGGTAAACTTTTGAGATAAAAGAGAAGAAAGTAAGGGGACTTTTTTTCGAAAATGGGAATAGAAGGAAGGAAAAATTTCACCTGATATATGCCTGCATAGTGCTGATCCATAAAATAAATGCAGCGGGAATTGAGTGTTGCTTGAAATAAAAATTTTCGTGCCATCTATCGCAAACTTAGATAAGGGCCTAGTTCCTATACTTGAACTACTTCTTCTTGGTGAAAGTTAACACATCTAAAGGTCAAGCAAGATTCCCATTTCATTAGAACTGATCTTCCTACCAGCAAGATGATTTTTAGGTTGATCCTTCTACAATCATGTAAGTAGAATTGATTTTCACAATCAGAGGAAAAGCTCTTGTTCTTATTTCTTTTTAATTATTTATATAATTTTTTTGGATTTTCCTTAAATTTCATTTCAAGAGAGAAGAAATCATATCACAATAGGCTAGCATAGCCACCTACCAACTGAATTTCAGACTACTACTACACTTGTTGCATGAAGTCTTCCTTTGTGATGGGTTGAAAATATACTTTAAGCCTATGCCCATTCACAAGGAAAATTGAATCTCTCCCATTGATATTTTTTACTTCTATAGCCCCTTTGTCAAAGATTGGAATCACCTCATAAGATCCCATCCAACGAGTATGGAACTTCCCATTAAAATTTTTAGATCTAGAATCATAGAGAAGTACCCAATCACTTGTTTAGAACTGCATTTTCCTGATAAACTTTTGATGCCACTTCTTGCATTGTTGCTACACCAAAATATTCTGTCAAACAACATCCCTTCAAAAATTCATCCAATTTGTTGAGCTGTAATAAACATTGTTGTTGTGCTCTTGAGAGATCTAAACCCAACTAAACTGCAGTCCTTAAAGTCTTTATCTGAAATTCAATTGGCAAAAGGACTTGTTTTCCATACACCATCTCATATGGTGTATGCTCCACCATCTCATATGGTGTATGCTCCATGCTATTCCTCCAAGTGGTTTGATAAGCCCATAAGGCTTTAGGCAACCGACTAGCCCAATCCTTCCTATGCATGCTTACTATTTTGGTGAGGATGGATTCGATCACCTTATTTGTGGATTCCACCTGGCCATTTTCTTACGGGTGGTATTGTGTAGACTTCCTGTTCGAAATCTTATATCGATTCATGACTTCCTATACCAAGTTAGAAACAAACAGTGGTCCATTGTCCGAAACAATTTCTCTAGGAACACCAAATCTAGTAAAAATTTCATTAAACAAAAAATCAACAACTTTTTCAGTGGCAAAAGAAAAAACTTTAGCCTCTACCCATTTAGTAACAAAATTAGTACAAACCAAGATATGCTTTTTATTTAAAGACTTGGGATTTATGGGTCCTACAAAATCAATAGCCCATTTTTCAAAGGGCTCAATCATGACTTGAGGACATAAAGGAATTTCATTGGCTTGAACAGGTTAACCCATTCATTAACAACTATCACAACGCCTAACATATTGTTTGGCATCCTTAAACAAAGAATGCCAAAAATACCCAGTGCGTAAAATTTTATATGCAATTCATTTGTTATCAAAGTGGCCACCACAAGGTTCATCATGGGCAGATTTTAAAATATCAAATATTTCTTCCTCTCTTACACATCTACAAATAACCTAATCTGGTCCAGTGTAAAAGAGATCTCCCTGTATCCAATAATATGAAGCACTTGTCTGAATATTATTCAACTTTTCATGAGCGGATAAGTGAGGTGGTGTCTTTCCGGTGACTAAATAGTCAGATATGTTAGCAAACCATGGATATTTTTCTGACATAGCAAAAAGATGTTCATCAGGGAAATCATCATCAACAGGAATTTCTTCGTCGGGATTGTTTAATCTGGAAAGATAATCAGCTACAACGTTAGACTTTCCTAGCCTATCAACAATTTTTACATTGAATTCCTATAATAAAAGTAACCACCTAGTCACTCTACCACTAGTTAAAGGTTTATTCATTAAATATCTTATAGCAGAATGATCAGTATGCACATAAACTTCATATCCTATAATATAATGTCTGAATTTGTTAATAGCAAAAATAATAGCTAAAAAATCTTTCTCAGTCACTATATAGTTAAATTCGGTAGCTGACAAATTTTTATTGAGGTAGTAAATAACATAGGACTGTTTATTCTCTTCTTGTCCTAAGGTTGCGCCAATAGTAGTGTCTGAAGCATCGGAGGAAATATGAAATGGTAGGGACCAGTTCGGTCCTCTCAAAACTGGTGCATGTACTAATTTTTCCTTCAATGTTTCAAACATCTGTTGGCAAGCCGTGGACCAAGTGAATTCACTATCCTTCGCTAGTAATCAAAAAGGGGGGTAACAATCTGGAAAAATTTTCAATGAATCTTTGATAATAACCAGCATGTCATAGGAAACCTCTCACTTCCCTTTGAGTTTTGCGTGCAGGTAGATGAATAATAACTCCAATTTTAGCGGGGTTTAACTGAATACCTTTGTCAGAAATAAATGACCAAGAACCACTCCTGCTTTGCACATTAATCTACATTTTTTATCACTTAAAGAAAGATGGGCCTCTTGGCAACGTAAAAGCACTTTTTCTAAATTTTTAAGAGCTTCATCAAATGAGTTACCAAACACAGAAAATCCATCCATATAAATCTCAACACATTCAATATCAACAAAAATAGCTAGCATATCCCTTTGAAAGGTAGCGGGTGCATTATAGAACCCGAAAGGAAGCACTTGGTAGGAAAATGTACCCCAAGAGCATGTAAAGGTGGTTTTGTCTTGATCTGGAGGTGTGATCTGGATTTGGTTATACCCATTGAAGCCATCCGAAAATGAAAAGTACTTTTTACTGGCAAGGGTATCTAGCACCTGATTGATGAAAGGAAGGAAAAAGAAAGCCTTGAGAGTGGCTTTGTTAAATTCTCGATAGTCAATCCAAATACAAAATGTCCCATCTTTCTTAGGGACTATCACTAATAGAGAGACCCACTGGTTGTCAGAAATTGGGTAGATGTAATTAGCATCTAAGAGTTTTTGTAATTTTTCTGTAACAATATTTCTTAGTGCGGGATTCATTCATCTCTAGGGTTGTCGGACAGGTCGAGCTCCCTCCTGGATATAGATATGATGAGTACAATTCTCAAGAGGAATTCCTTTCATGCCTTCATAACTCCAAGCGAATGCATCCAAATGATCTCACAAGGTAGCAAGCTACTCTTGCTGATATGAATCTAGGTCTGAACTAATGTCTAAGGATTTGCCTGGACTAATTTCAACAAGAGTGGTCTCGGGCTCAAGATTACAGGAGGATGATGCCACGGTATGGGATAAGGAAGGTTGAGAATCAGATTTTTCTTGAAAATACAAACCAAAGATCTAATAAAGTGTATCAAAACTAGGCATAGTATCTAGATTGTTCAAGAAATCTCGCAATTCACCATCCTGAGCAAACTCGATATGATACTGAATCGAAGAAATATGCCGAGTATCCTCATCACTACTCTCATAATCTAACCATAAGGTATTGTTGAGTTCTCGAATAGATCTAGCAGGTGGGTATAAGGTGACTTTTTTCCTAGAGTATCCATGTGAAATGTACATGCCATTGGAGCGACATCCAATATAAGCATCAGCCATGGCAAGCCATCGTCGTCCCAAAATCAAAGGATGTCCTCCCATGGGATTCTTTGGCTGAAGCATAATAAAATCCATTGGGTATTCCCATGAATCTATAGAGACAACCATGTCATCTAATACTCCATCGGGCTTGATTTTAGATCTGTCTGCAAGTTCAAACATGGTGGGTGTGCGACGAATATGGCTCAACCCAAGTTGTTCCATGGTTTTCCTAGTCATCACATTGATGGCCGCTCCTATGTCTATTAATACATTAGAGACAAGGATATCACCTATCTGGACATAAACAATTGGGTTTCCAGGATCTATATATTTCTCCATCAATACGCATCCTGTCATCAACTCAGTTACTCTACCAATAGACTGAATGGTCTAAGGTTCTACTCTCTTCCTCCCTAGATTTTTAAGACATAATCCCCAAATAATCTTGGTACATATGGGAATGTATCGGATAGCCTGAAGTAAAGGAACCTTTATATAAATATTCCTTAATTCAAAAGCCAAGGTGGACTCGGGGTCACTCCTCTCCAGGGCCAACCTCTCTGGATAGGGGGGCTAGTTTGAAGAAGAGGGTGAATCTGAAGGTACAGGAATGGGCTGCAAGGTGATATTGTTTCTCGAATTATCAGGAGTTACCTCCTCATTTTTATCCTCAATAATCATCATGGAATATTTTTTGTTTTTCTGGTTTAACCACCCTTCTCGATCTCAATTGAAGCTCATTTATCCCAACCAAAAAGGTTCGATAGGTAGGGTGAGGGGACGGTCCAACCTAATGAATCAGATGTACTGCCTTATTATTAGGATTCAATACTAGTTGAGCAGGTAGTTGAGGTGATCTGAATGGTGGTTGCAAAGGAAATGGTGGCAATGATTGGCTTTGTTGAGGTAGAGAGGGAAAAGATGGTTGTGACATATGGTGTGGTGCATAGGAAGGAGGATATGATGGCATCTGAGTAGAATAGGAATGATATGAATGGTTTGGCCCTCTCCATCCCTATTTCCAAGGTTGAGAGGATTGTCCATGATGGAAATGCTTCCCATGCTGCCAATGTTGAGAGTGATTATTAATATTATTATAGGAATATGGAGATTCATTATAGCCATAAAAATGTTGTTCAGGAGCCATACCTGCACTTACTTGGGCCTAGTTCCTTCATGCTCCCATGGCATGTAAGGACTCAAGTTCGGAATGCTCTCCTTCGAGTATATATTTTAATCTAGGTATGGAGGGGAAATCCTCAGTAGCATGGTTCTCTGCATAAATGACATATTTATTAGCACTTTCATATCAGTAGGACATTCTCTTAAACGATTCTTTTTTCTACACATTGGACAAAAAATAGACAATGACTTTTGTTCTTTTCCTAGTTTTTGCTGAGATTTCAAAGAGTTTATTTTTTTCTAATAGTATTCATTATTTTAATTTTCATATTGTCCATCTTATCCTCCAAGCCAATGATCATAGCATCTGTAGATCCCAGTTTGTTAGTTTTGCTTCGACCTCCTCTAGTGAATCTAGATTGATTTCTAGAGAACTTCCTGCACAAGTCACAAATTTGTTCAAACGTTTTTTGAGCAATGTCTCCTTATCCTAAAAAATTCAAATTATGTCTAGAATCCTCAGTAATTCCTCGTAGGAACAAGGTTTGAATAGTACTTAAATCAAATTTTTGTTTGGACCTTTGGAGTATATACAAAAAGCTCTCTAAGTAATCCTCCAAAGTCTCATCATCACCTTGTACATAAGTGAATATCTCGTGCTGCATTTCTCTAGTTTTACAATATTCCTGATATTTATTCACAAATACTCTCTTCATTTGGTCCCAATAACTTACAGTGTTTCCTCCTAGTCCCATGAACCAACACAACGCTGAATCCTTGAGAGTTGTAGGAAACAACTTTAATTTCTGGGCATCAGAAGAATAATCATAACTCCGACACAATATATCAAATTCGAAAAGAAATGACTCTGGGTCTTCGTGCACCTTACCATGAAAGTGTGGAAAAGTTAAAGATGAAATATTCTTCATTTGTACATTCTCTTCCAAGTTCACTATTGGAAATCCAAAAGTGGACTACTCGTGATTAACCTGGTTCTCGCCAGACCCCTCTACATGGTTATTCATGATCAGCCATTGTTGTGCCTCCAATCAGACCACTTCTAGAAGGTGAAGGTTTACTAATGCTGAATTGAACTTTCTAATCACCTTTAGCTTCGTTCTTCCCCTTTTCGGGTTGTGTCACACCTGAATCACTATGTCTAGAATCCAGGTGGATTGTTCCGACGTGATGAGTTTGTGTTAACTTGGACTTCCTACCTACAAAAGAAGGTCTAATATGAGAAGAATTTTTAGATATTTTAGTATTTTTTCAGCCCTTATTGGGCTTCGGACCCCTATCTTTCTTAGGAATTCATTTTAAAAAATCAAATCCAAAAATAAAATTCAAATTCTTATAAAAGAAAAAGAATTTGTTAATTGTTGCAATGGAAAAGAAAATGAACACTCGTAAAATCCTAAAAACCTAAAAAGCATACTGCAGGAAAAAATAATAGTATACTTACCCCTATTGCATAAAAATGGAAAGTTCTTACCAATTTCAAATTGCCTCCCCGACAACGGCACTAAAATGTTGGGTGCAAGAATTTTTGTCAAGGAGACTCCTTCAACACTTAATTGTCAACCCGGGGGTTTCGTAAACTTAGAGACGAAGCATAGGAAATGTTAGAAATGATATGAACTTTTCCAAACTCTGTTCCTTCTTCCTTAATTGCAATATTTCATATTCAAAAAGAAAAGATCACCCGACAATTTACACCAAAAATATTATAGTGCTAGAATATGAAAGAAAGTACTTTTGCAGGAAAATAAATGAAAGGAATTCTCAAAACCTCTTGTAACAATATTTGAAAATGTAAATCTATGTTTACCTTCGGTATAGTTGTGTGCCATGTTAATAATTGGACCCTTGAAGATATTTGACTCTTATAAATCTTCCTCCCCGTACTAAGTTATTATTCCTATATTTCTGCAATGTGCTTGCACTAGTACCAGAACAAAGCTAGGTGTTGGGAGTATATTTTACATCTATACTGAAGATTTATGTCGTTATGCAGGAAATCTAAGCCTCAAGGCTGGAGCACTCTATTCATGTGTCAGGAGATCGATTTATGTACTGGGACAGAGGTTCTTGCACCAAATTTTCAAATCCTTCTTTCAAGAAAATAAAGAATGTGTTAATTAGGAAAAATAGCTTGCAAATGTGAACAAAACTTCAAAAATAAATTCCTCAAATTGAAATATGCTTCAACTAATCTTTAATGTATAAAACAAGAATTAATTCTCAAACTCAAAGCACACTCTTCTTTAATTAAGGAACTTCTACATGTAATATAAGAGACCATTTAATTGTGACAACGGGCTTCAATCTTGTAATAGCTATACAAATTGATCTGCGTTCATAACCTTTTCAACTCAGAAAGATTTCCTTTAAGAATTATTGCACATGAATCAGGTATTTCCTAAATAGCATGAAGTGTAGGCACACACCAGTGTGCATCACAATAGCGTTCTATTTCATAAGTGTAATAAAATATCAAAAGAACTTCATAATAGAAATCGCACTTTTTAGAATCGTATTAAGACTTAACAAAAACCACACTCTTCAGGGTCGCATTAAGACTTATCAAATAAAAAACAAAATACCATTACTATAATGAATAGGAATAATAAATATGCAAAACTGTAAATTCACTAGTGCAGGAATGCGTGCTTGCACGATCTAGGCAGAAAACGAGATTAAACTTCAAAGAAGGAAATCATAAGATTAAACTTCAATCGAACTCACACACCACAGATCTGTCACACTGTAATGAAATCAGATTCAAACTTTACAGAAAGATAAAAGAAACATATGTTTACTTCACACATTGCATAAAAGTAATTAACACATCCTAATCAAAAAAGAGAAGAACATGAAGGAGAATGAGTTGGGTTGGATGCGCCCTAGCCAACCATCTCTTTTCCCTATTTAGGAAATGTAAAGACTCAACTCTTTAATAAATGCACCAACACAGAATTACAATGCAAGATTGATAAATCATGGTGTAGTTCCTTTCTATTAATGATTAGCAAATGAATCCAACCCAGAACGAGGGCGAGATAAGAAAAATTACAAAAGGATAGAATCACAGTATCCTTGCTATAACTATCACTCGCTACCATTTTCTATCTGAGCCCTACGTTTTATACATTCATTCAGGCTTGCAGCCATAACCAAATTACAATAAGCATTTCAATCTGAGCCTCTCAGCTATAACAAAATAACTACAGCTGCTCGTGCTAAGCTTTTCGGATATAAGAAAATGTTATTCTAGGTATGTAGCTGGCAACCTAATCTCCACCATATCCCTGATTTTCCTCTATGCTCTGAGCCCAACTCAAGTTAATCATTTCAGAACACGGTGTCCACATGGAGTGGTGAGCTATCACGGTAGTTGAAGATTTGTCAACGATGCAGGAATCCTACTTGCACTTAACCATGCTAACAAGATGATTAATTCATTATCTATCAAATACTTCTAGGAAGAGAATTATTAGTTGCAAATATTTAAAGGCATAAAATCTATGAAAATGATTAATTAGGCACATTCGTAAACCTTAAATATGAAACATAAATCTAGTGTAGGAAGGGACACGATTCTTGGACTAGTGCAGGAATAAGGGGGTTTGCAAGGTTGAAGCAAATGTATAAGGTTATGGTTTTGAAGGGAAAAAGGCTTAAAAAATGAAGCAATTTAGCCTACCAACAGAAAACCTCCCTCCCTCTAACTCCATTTAATCACTCTTGGTTATCTTTCCATTCAAAAATATACCTGGGTGAAAATCAAATTCCTTCAGTACACCCTTGCAACCAATGTTTTATCATCCATTCTACCAGACCTCCCATAATGCCACATTAGACAATGAGATTCCAATGTGGCTCAACTAGTAGAGGTGAGGGAAGTTATCAGGATCTCTCTCAAGCACAATCAACAACTTAGATATATTGGCATTCAACTCTAGAACACATTCAGTATGTGGTGGATAAAGCCACTTTGGAAGCTATGGAAGAGAAACATGCTTACACTGATGATGATATACTTAGCCATGTGGAAAATTGGATCCTTGATTTGGGTCATACATATGGACATAAAAATTTGTATATATGCACAGCTGAGATCTATTTTCATCTCAAAAAACGTATTGGCAAACCTTTGGAGGAGAAAGAAAACAATAAAAGTGAAATTTCTTTATAGCTTAGCATACTACTTATAGAGAATTGGTAGATGTCTCTCAAGCATTGGGATATGACAATGCCATTGGCGAGGGTTGAGGCCCTACTCTTTAAGGCAAGGGGCCATCTTTTGTAGGCATGACCACGGCACTAATTGATGTGTCAACTTCAACCTAGTCTATTTTATGGCTTACTCTTTTGCTTATAATAGCTTTTTTGGCTGGTTATGGATCCCTTTAGTTATCTTAGGTTGTGTCCACTGTAGTTGTAGTTTTGTTACTCTTAGCTATAAAAGCTTCCTTAATAGTATAGTTACCCTAATGGAAAACTACAAACAAAAATAAATAAATAAAGTGATTCATGTATGCTCTCTTTTAGATAATCAATAGAATTTCAAGCTTAACAAAAAAATGATATGTGCTATTTATGTTCTCAAAGTTCCAATTTCCATCTAGTTACACACTTTTAATTGATTTATTATCTCATGCATTTCAAATATAACGTAATTTTCTTTTTTAAACACAACATTGAGCTTTGATGTGTCACATAGTTGTAGTTAAACAACATTATTTTTTAATATAACAAAATATATAAATTTAAGCCCCCGAGGGTTAGCTCACTTGGTCAAGTCCCCATCATTAAAGCACCTTTGTTATTGAGAGGTAATGGGTTCAATTCTCTTGACACCCTCAAGGTCAAGCTCAATGGTTGATCCAGTGGTTGATCCGGTAGGAAGTGATCCCTTCAAGTGGATTTTCTTGGTACAAATATTCGATGGACATAGCGGTCACCGATCTTCGGGTTCAGTGAACCACATAGAAAACAAATGAAAAATATATATATATTAATTTAAAATGTAGTTATAATGAAAAGCAATATAGGTTAAAAGTTGTTTTTGTTTGTTTAAAATGTCATTTCAAATAAAATATTTTTATTGCCAAAATTGGAATAGTAATAACAAGGGAAATAGCTTCAAAGTAGCTAGTGCCTACCTTTTACTATAGGAAATTCAACTTCTATGACCATACACACATCAAATTTAAGGTTTGGAACCCTCTATATATACAAATCTATTTTGTATTATCTAAATTGGTGTAACTATTTTTTATTAGATTTGTATTATCTGAGTTGGTGTAACTATTGTTTATTAGATATCTAGAACATTTCGTTTGCTAAGTCATGAGCTAACTAAATTATAACTTTACTTCAAAAAAAAAAACATATATACATTTTAAAAGAAACATGTAACAAGATTTTAAACAATGGATATTTACCCCTACTTTATCATGGAGATTTGTAAGAATGCCATGGGCCAATACCATGTATTATCATTACGACATGATAAAAAAACCATAAGTCATTTCATATGACATTATTTTCAATTACTAATTAAATTAAAATGGAAATAAAGGAATAACTACTTTGAAAATAAATATCAACATTTAATTTGTGTATACTATTAAGCCACCACACTTAAATTTACATCTGCGAAAATCTAAATCTTGTGCCATTATGTTAATCACCAATTCATCCAACTATAATTTTATAAGGGCATATATAATCAAATTTCATATAACTATAGTTATGAAAACATTCTGATCATTTAAATCCAACTCACAATTTACTACAGATATTCACATTGTTTAATGAATAAATAATAAAAATAAAGTCACCTCATGTTATGCAACCAACTCACAAAATAAGAGGATATAGATCAATGACTTCAAAATTAGCCTCTTTGAGGGGGAAACCTCCTTTACATTACCCAAATGAACAATTCTTAGATGATACAAATGACAAGACCTTCTTTCTATATATAGGAGTCTAAGGGGTCACAATATAATCAGAGCCTACATAACAATAACATTGTAAGGACACAATAATAACAATAGTGGGCTTCTATGGGGCACAATAATAACAATATGGGCACTACATGGGGACAAAAATACAAAAAGGGGGTTGCAATAATAACAATAAGGGGCTACACTAGTAGTATAGGGACCTAACATGCCCCTCTCCTCCAAAAAAGTGTTGTCCTTAATGCTTGAGTAGTTTTGGATACTTCTGTATAAAATTCTCACCCTCCCATGTGGAATCTTCAATGGGTACGTTATTCCACTTGATGAGATACTATGAAATTGATCGATTCTGTAGCTATCATGTTCTTGATTCCATGACTTCTTCAAGTTCCAATATGATTTTTCCTTCCTCATCAAGTTTCGGCAATATTGTTTGAACTGGGAGCTTGTCACCTCTAAACTTCTTTAAGAATGAAACATATAAAACTGGGTGCACTTGGGAAGATAGAGGAAGCTCCAATTTGTATTCCATAGTACCAATATTTTGCAACACCTTGTAAGCACCATAGTACTTTGGTGATAATTTATTATCCTTCTTAGATTGATTGATGGACATTTGTTTGTATGGTTGTAGTTGTAAAAATACCCAGTTTCCTACATCAAAACTTCTTTTGTTGGTATGTTTATCTTCATGTTGTTTCATTCAATTATGCGCCAATGTGAGGTTGTCCTTTAAGAGTTGAAGAACTTGTTGTTGATGCTCGATGTGATCTTCCACTGCTTGAACCTTAGAATGATTGTCCTAGACTTTTTGGAGATATGTAGAAATAGATGATTTCGTTGTTTGAACATCTAGTGAACATAATTGTGAAATTACGCCCTGTTTTTCTTTCTTTAGAAACTTTGTCATGCCGTTAGAGCTGATACCAAATGTATGCAACCAACTCACAAAATAAGGGAAGAGATAGATCAATGACTTCAAAATTAACCTCTTCGAGAGGGAAACCTCCTTTACATTACACAAATAAAAAATTCTTGGATGATACAAATGACAAGGCCTCCTTTCTATGTATAGGAGTCTAAGGGGTCACAATATAATTAGAGCCTACATAACAATAATATTGTAAGGGAAAAATAATAACAATAGTGGGATTTTATGGGGCACAATAATAACAATATGGGGACTACATGGGCACAACAATACAATAAGGGGGTTGCACTAATAACAATAAGGGGATACTCTAGTAGTATAGGGACCTAACACCTCATCTTCAAATTCAGAGTTCTCTCACACATATACAATGATATAGCCATTTATGAAGTTTTATGATGAATATAACTCCTCCATAAAGCATGATTTATACATTTATCTCCTAGAAGAAGTCGTTGTGAAAAATTGAGTTGTGTGGAGTGGAGGATGTGTGTGGAATAACTAATGCGTCGAAGAGGGGGTATGTGCGCAAGAATGAGTGTGCCGAAGTAATGCATGTAGAGCAAGGAACACAAACTTTCTAAACTCTTTGATTCATTCAATAGGATTAAAATTTTCACTTTACTTGAAACCGATAAGAATCATCCCATAATTTCTAAGTTCAAACTCGTTGCTTTTAATGGCACCTCGATTAAATGCGATATGGGGATTTTGGTGGTCTTGGAGATTGGAGAATAGCTGAGTATTCGGGTTAATAATTCATCATTTCTTAATGAAATATTCAAGGTGCCTTGATATGCATTGCAGATTAAGCGTGACTTGAATAGATAGATTCAATAATGATAATCTTTTTTATGACATTTTAATAAATTAATACTTGATTCTTTGATTGCCATTAGCCACATTTCATCCATAAATCATAATTAAATAATGATTCAAAAAAAAATCTATTGAGATTGCTTTGAGATTGAAATTGAAGTCCCTACGGGGGTTTGGATGACGTGGTGAGTAAGCCCCCTTCTATGATCTGTGTTAATTGTTAACCTATTATCCCCCTCACAGAACCCTTGGCACTTTTCTTTTTCAATGTGAAGAATAAGCTTTCCCTCACGGTCCTCCTCTTGGATGTGAATCCCTTCATAGTGTTTTCACTATTGGATAGGTTGAGTGGGTCTACGAAGGTAAGCTCATTGGATCCCCATAGTCAATCGAAGCATGGAGGTTTGTAAAAGTGATTGATTAGCTAAATTTAGGTTTGTAAGGGTGTTATTCCTTTGGTAGTATCAATGCTAAATTTAGCTAATATAATGCTAAGTTTCTAAGATGATTTAGTGCCCCATCTCTTAGGATCATGATCCTCTCAATCATTATTATAACCCTACAATACAAATTTAAACCAATACAAATCATTTAATCATGAAATTTGGTGGGATTTTAATAAAATGATTCAATTTAATGTACTCCTAGAACAAACAAATCTGAATTCAAGAGACCAAAAGAGGGGCTTGGCAACTGAATTCAATTTTATGTGTTGATTTGTTGATTAAAATAAAAAGAATTGAAGATATCGATGGTGTTAATATTAGTTATAATAATACTAACGAAGTCATGGTAGAGGGTGGGCATAAATCGTTTTAATGGAATTATGCAGATGTGGATAAAATTTAATAGAGATAGCACGAGTGGTGATATCCGAGTTAGGTGAATTCGTGGTGGAAGACCAATGATTGAATGGATTCATGGAGCTCTTGTGGTTTTTATTGAATAAATGTTTGAGTTAAATGCCAACTTCAGCCTCTACATGGCTTAGAATTCACATTAAATAACAACATTTAGACTTGCAGTCTTCACAGCTTGACGATGATATCTTGGAAACCCTCGTGATTGGAAAATGTCACAACCCCAAGTTGAATATTAAACCCAGAAATGGCATCTATTAATAATTTTGGTGGCCTTATTCGCTCATTGTGACATCATGAGATACTTCCTTGATCTTGAAACCTCTGCGGGCCGAACTGACAGGTCAACATGGGGTCTCGGCTTGATTGGATAATCGAACTTGGTCATGGTGTATTTTAATATTTTAGTACCTCAGCCTTCCCTCGGTTTATGTCACAAATGTGTTGACCTTGCTCCATGGATAAAAAATGTAACCAAGGTTTATATTATATACAGTTTCCATATGGAATTTTTAATTCATGGTTTATAATATAACATAATATAAATGTAATATATATCATAATGTAATGTATATTTGTTAGGTCCCTATAATAATAGTGTATTCCACTTATTGTTATTTTTGTGCCCCATAGAATCCAATTATTGTTATTGTTGTGCCTTTATATTATTATTGTTATGTAGGCTCTGGTTATATTGTGGCCCCTTAGAATCTTATATATACAAAGGAGGTATTTTCGTTTGTATCATCCAAGAATTGTTCATTTATATAATGTGAAGAGGGTAATTTTTAAGTCATTGATCTATCTTTTTGTGGGTTGGTTGCATAACATTTGGTATTAGAGCTTTGGATTCTAGGGTTTCGGTGTTGCAAACAGGTCACCATGGAATTTTCGCTATAACGTTTTTTCTACAATGTTTTAGAATCTGAAATGTTTACCATGACGATGCAAAATCCTGATGAACTTCGTGTAAAAATTTCAGATCTTGGTTCGCTATATTTTCAGATATATGATCCAAATAAGTTATGATTTTTGCATGCTCCATAATTTCGTCTCAAATAGGTGACCTTGGGAAAATCATCATATCTTCCTCTACCAACATCAAATTTGAATTTCATAAAAAGTGTCCAAAATTGCACATACTTTAGTATCTTTTTTATTTTTTCCAAGGTTGAAGGTAGAAAAAGGGACACATGGCACTATGTACAAGTTCGCTCTATTGAATCAGTTCATAATGGTCATCATGAGATATTGGACATAACTTTATCTTGAAGAATCCAAATTTGGTCTGACTTGTGGAATTGGAAAGAAGACTCAAAGGGATACCACATGAATGAATTTCAGACCTTGGAGATCCGAATTTATAGAGATACAACAGATTCAATATCAAGCTCCTACAAAGCAAGAAAAAGGTGTGTATATTTTTTAAAATTTGCATAAGTTTTGTTTGAAAAATCAATTTGAAGTTATTCTAGGGGCATAGTGAAGCACAAATATCATTTTTTGATTCTAAAATGACTCGAAGCAAGAAGATAGAAACACCTAATAAGAACCTGGAAAGCTCTACTATGACACATGAAGAATAGGAAGAAATGCAACATGATATATCAAAATTATGAGACCAAGTGCAACAAATTTCGCTCGCGCAAAGAGTAACCAAAAATGAAATGAAGCTAAGATGGATAGTTTAAAGAATGGTTTAAAATCAAATATGGAATGTTTGAAAGATGTCATATAAGAAAAATTCAAAGGCAACATGGAATATTTTAAGAATGGTTTAAAAGCAAACATGGAAGGTTTGAAGGAAGGTTTGACAAAGTTGTTATAAGAAATGATTCCTAATGGAGAAAATATATTAGATGGAACTAATGATGAAAACAAAAGGAATTTTAATCATGATTTCTTAGACTCTAAATTTTGATTTAAGACCCACCATATTCGAAAGATTGATATGAGGAAGTTTGTTGGCAAGGATCTGATAACATGGATACTACAAATGGAGCAATATTTTGATCTCCATAATGTGAAACACACACAAAAGTTACGCATTGCATCTTTATATTTAGAATCCAATCATTTTATATGGTATCGATGGCTTTCTTCTTGTAAACCACTTTTCACTTGGTTAATTTTTACGGAGGAAATGATAGAAGATTATGATGATACAAAGAGAAACACCTACTTTAGCCAATTGATAAAGCTCAAACAATAGGGTTCAATGGCGAAGCACATTAAGGACTTCCAAAACTTGAATATCAGGGTAAATGATATTCCAAAGGATCGTAGGATTGATGTCTTCATAGGGAATTTAAAAGATAACATCCAACATGAGGTTCGCCTTTGGGAACCTAATTCATGGGAGAAGACATTCAAGGTGGAAAGAAAAGTTGAAAGAAACATTATTCCAACAAGGAAGTCTACCACTCACAAATATAAAGATGGAAGTGTTTTTTCTCCTATTCTTCCACAACCTACAAGGTTTACACCACAAAACTTCAAGGAAAAAAGAGCAAAAGGGCTTTGTTACAGTTATGATACAAAATACACTAAAGGTCATAAGTGTGCTAAGAATAAATTAGTCTACATAGATTGTGAAGAGGAGGAATAAAAGGAACAAAAAACATCAAATGAGGAGGATGTACACTAGGAACCAAACCCAGAGAAAGAAGAAATGAATCTGACCATATCCTGTAATGCATTGGCAGGAATTACCACTCCTCAAACTCTCAATATAGAAGGATATATTGAGAAGAAAAAGTTAATAGTGTTGATTGATTCGGGTAGTACCCATAATTTTATTCATTGTAAAATAGATAAGGAATTGAATTTCTTCCTATATCTAGCACCAGAGTGTCAAGTGTTGGCTGCACTATAAATTTCCCTATAAAGTGCCATAATATCAATCTAACCATGGGGGGGAATGTATTGAATGGTCCAATTCTTTCCATTGCAATGGGTAGCATTGATGTTGTACTATGAATCCAATGGTTACAATCTTTGGGGAGATAACTTTTAATTTTCAAGAACTTTTCTTGAAATTTTATTAGGAAGGAAAGGAAGTTGAATTAAGGGGAATCATAGGAAAAACAAGAAATACAACCAGCTCTAATGGTATGACAAAACTTATGAGAAAGAAAAACGAGGTGTAATTGCATAATTATGCTCACTAGAGGTTCAAACATCAAAATCATATAATTCTCTACATCTGCAAAAATTCTTGGGCAATCATTCCAAGGCGTTTGAGAATCCTAAAATCCTCCCACCTATTTTTGATCATGATCATGTTATTCACTTGATTATAAGAATTGTTCCTCCAAACATTAGGTCTTACAGATATCCGTATGCCCAAAAGATTGAAATTGAATGTATGGTTGCAAAAATGCTAGAGGCTAGTCTAATTCAACCTAGTCAAAGTTATTTCTCTGATCTAGTAGTATTGGTGCACAAGGATGATGAATCATGTTGTATGTGTCCACATTATAGGGAGCTCAAAAAGCTCAATATTAAAGATAAATTTCCTATTCCTGTCATTGATGAATTTTTGGATGAGTTGCATGGAGTAATTTACTTCACAAGGATGGATATTCATTTATGATATCATCAAATTAGAATGAAGACTAAATGCATTATGAAAACAACATTCAAAACTCATTAGGGTCATTATGAATTTTTGGTCATGCCTTTTGGCCTTACTAATGCACCTTCCACATTTCACGGTTTTATGAATTCCATTTTCAAACCCTTCCTTGGAAAACAAAAGTTAGTATTTTTTGATGATATACTAATCTACAACAAGTCTTGGAAGGATCATGTTCAACATGTTGACAGGGTGCTTAAACTATTGAAGGATAAACAAATATATGCAAAAACCTCCAAATGTTTCTTTGGTGTACAGGAGGTGGAATATTTGGGTCATATTGTATCTCATGAGGGTGCTAAGGTAGACCCTAACAAAATTAAATCCATTAAGGAATTGAAAACCCCCACAACTATAAAACATCTTTGAAGATTTCTTGGGTTGATAGGATATTATCACAAGTTTTTTTAGAATTATGGGAGAATAGCAACACCTCTAACATAATTACTGAAGAAATATGCATTTTTTTGGACTCCAAAAGCAACAAAGGCCTTTGAACATCTTAAAGAGGCAATGTGCCAAGCACCGGTCTTAGCTATGCCAGACTTCAAAAAAACTTTTATTGTGGAATGTGATGCTTCAAGAAATAGAATTGGTGTTGTTTTAATGAAAGAAGGAATACCCATTGCTTTTGAAATTCATCCAATCAAAGGAAAGTATTTACACAAACCTATTTATGAGAAGGAAATGTTGGAAACACTACATGCAATAAAGCAATGGCAACCTTACCTAATGGGAAGACACTTCAAGGTAAAAATAGATCATGATAGTCTTAAATAATTTTTGCAACAAATATTATCTTGAAAAGAGAATCAAAAATGGGTGACAAATATGTTGGGTTATGACTTTGGAATCATCTACAAAAAAGGGAAGCGAAATTTTGTTGCATATGCACTCTCTAAAAAGGATGAGGATGTGGAAGCATTGCTTTGTGCCATTTCTATTATCCACTCTAAGTGGATAACTGAAGAAAGGGATAAATGGAATAACGATGAATATTTTTTGTCACTCATTCAAAGTTGCAGCAATATCCCAGCACATCTGATACATTTAGTTGGAAAAATGATGCATTATGGTACAAATATTGCTTATATATTTGTAATAATTCCCAACTAAAACCAAAGATTATTTTGGAATTGAACACCTCTCCCTTAGGAGGGCACTTAGGATTTTTAAAACCTTACCATAGGGTCAAGAAGGAATTTTTTGGGATGGCCTTAAATCTGATATTCAAAAGTTTGAGGAAGAATGTTTAGTTTGCCAACAAAATAAAGTTGAGACAATTAAAACCCTGACTCTGTTACAACCTTTAGCCATTCCAAGTTAGCATTGGGAGGAGGTCTCAATGGATTTTATCATAGGTTTATCAAGTTTGAAGGAAAGAGTGTCATCATGGTGGTGTTGATAGACTTACCGATAATGCACACTTTTGTGCATTATCTCATCCTTTTAAAGGTACTACAGTTGCTACTGCATTTATGGTAATAATTCAAAAGCTTCATGGAAATCCAAAGATTACAGTAAGTGACATAGATCCCATTTCACTATAGATGTTTTGGACGGAATTGTTTTCTTTTCTTGGTACTCAATTACCTCATAGCTCATCTTGTCATCCTCAATCTGATGGGAAAACTGAGATAGTGAACAAATGTTTGGAAGGATATATTCGTTGCTTTATATTTGATAAAAAACACAATGGGTCAAGTGGTTACCTCTAGTTGAATGGTGGTATAACACTTCCTTCCATACTTTGGCAAAAATGACCCCATTTATGACACTTTATGGATACCATCCACCATCAATCACATCATATTTAAGAGAAAATTCTAAGGTTTAAGTAGTGGGAAATCACAATGAGCATCAACAACAAGTTCTCCAACTCTTAAAGGATAACCTCACTCTGACACAGAATCGAATGAAACAATAGGCAAATCTGCATCACAGTGAAAGAAGTTTTGATGTAGGTGATTGGGTATTTTACGGCTACAATCATACAAACAAATGTCTCTCAAGAAAGATAGGAAGGATAATAAATTATCACCCAAATACTGCAGTCCTTACAAGGTGTTGCAAAAGATTAGTACTATGGCATACAAATTGGAGTTTCCTGCATCTTCTTGAATACACTCAGTTTCCATTTTTCATGCTTAAAGAAGGTTATCGGTGACAAGCTTCTAGTTCAAACATTGTTTCCAAAACTTGACGAAGAAGAAAAAATCATATTTGAGCCTGAAGAAGTCACATAAATAAGAACCTGATAGTTACAGAATTGATCAATTTCAGAGTACCTCATTAAGTGGAAGAACTTACCCACTGAAGATTCCACATGGGAGGATGAGAACTTTATACAGAAGCATCCATAAATACTCAAGTGTTGAGGACAACATTGTTTTGTAAGTGAGGGGAATGTTAGGTCCCTATAATACTAGTGTATCCCCCTTATTGTTATTGTTGTGCCCATGTAGCCCCCATATTGCTATTGTTGTGCCCCATAGAAGCCCATTATTATTATTTTTGTTCCCTTACATTATTGTTTTTATGTAGACTCTCATTATATTGTGACCCCTTAGACTCCTATATACAAAGGAGGTCTTTTCATTTGTATAATCCCAGAATTATTCATTTATGCAATGTGAAGGAGGTTTCCCCCTCGAAAAGGATAATTTTTAAATTGTTGATCTATCTTTTTGTGAATTAGTTGCATAAGAATATCATGTACATGATTTATAAATAATTGGTTTATAAATGGTTCACCACATACCATATAATATTATAAATGTTACCCATGGGTCGGCCATATGAATTATTTAAGATGGAAATGTGTATGATGATTATTATTCTTTGTTTATTTTTTTGTGTTTACTAACAATATAACATATATTAATATAATATACAACATTCATGTTTATATGTTTTGTTTTTTAATGTGGATTTAATATTGTTAATTACAAGTTTTGTTTAACATATTATTTACAAATAAGAATATAGATAATGCCCATATGGTATAATATCATGTATACATGATTATATATAATATATTTATATATATATATATATATATATATATATATATTATATATAAAAGTTTATTTAATAATGTATGTACATGTTTCCCGTAGAGAGGGTCATTAGAATGTTAACATGAGAATTCCAGGTGTACAAAGATATCATGCAATGTGTATATGGTGTTTATTACAAACTCTTGGAAGATAGTAAAATATCATAGAAATCTATGTATTGTTGAAAAAATGTCAGAGAGAAAGACAATGGAAAGGTAAAAAATACAAAACAATGAGAGCCAAAAATTATTCAACATAACCAGCAAAAGCGGGTAATATTCACAAAAACTATATGGGGTTCCTTTTACTTCTGTTAAAAAATAAGGGGAGGTGATGAGGTCTCAAGAGCCATTTATTTATAAAT